>JAECUM010004948.1:0-71727 GCA_016617855.1 Megalonaias nervosa
GAGAGAGAGAGAGAGAGAGAGAGCTGTGTAAGCACTGGGCAGGGCCAGAGACAGAGACAGAGAGCAACTCTTTGGCTTTGGCTCAGACGAGAAGACAAAATATGGCATAAGGGGCGAAACACCCGAAGAAAGATGAGCACTCGGCTGATGACGTCTGTGGAAAGAAGTGTCACTAACTGCATATCTACGCTATTATGTATGCTTAATGGTAAATATTGTTGAGAACTCACAGATGTGTTCAGTATAGAATTTGGAGAAATATTAAAGCCAGCGGATTCGTCTTGGTTTTACTTTATTCATTGATGTAACGTTTATTTTTAGATATTTTTACACAGAATCCTAATCAATATTTTCTCCAGCCATTCTTCTGAATAATTAATAATCTGGAAAGATGAGGAAATATATATCAACAGTAATGATCATGCGGATCGTATTATCATAGACACAACTTCACGTCATAGTTAATTGCTGTGCCCGTCGTTATATACTTTGCTTTCGTGGTTCCAATCGAACCATCATGGTAAACCGACAAAAGCACTGACACAAATGTAAGTAAATAAGAAATTATTGCAATAACAGAATGCGAATATTTTCAATCAGTCCAACAACCAAACGTAGTATAGTCCGAATATTGTTTTAGAATACGAGTCACACTTTTTTTGCTAGACCTTGTGCTTACTACTGAAGGAATATAAGAAATATATCAACCATAAAAAGAGAAAAATATATTGGAGCAGGTCTAAAGCTTCATGTCTTTACCTGAGATAAAATGTAAATATCTCTGCAAGTTTTAACGCTTTTCGCAAATATTAAGATCAAACTATTTTAATGGGCAATCCCTCCTGTCTATGCAAAATTATTTATCTCTTCATTAATCCATGAAACAACCCGATTTTCAAAGAATTATTTCAGCCTTGTATGTTTTAGTTCGTTACGATTGAAATGTCATTAATCTGCGTCGTCTTGGCCGCTTTATCTCGGCATTCAGTGGCAACGTATATATTGTCTTGTGGTCTCTCTCCGAACCAGTAGCGTACCAGAGATTGCATCTGTCGCTCTAAATATGATTCACACGATATCCTTTAAAACCAAATTATGACACTATCAATACTAAATTTAATTTTTAAGCCTACAAGCAATTTGAAAGAAAAGATCGAACCATTGGTTCTTTTTTCCATGATCCTTGCAAAGCAAACAGAAATTGGCTTGTGCAGTAATAAAATAAGCAATACACCATCCATAACGTGTACTTTAAATTAGTTAATTAGCTATTTTATTGTGAAAATATAATGTGTTGCATCTGTAGAGGAAAATTGCCGATAGTACTTTTATTAGTTTAGAAAGGCAGTAGGGACATAAATGTATTTTTTTTGTTTTAGTACAGTGATAAACTATCTGAACACAGTCAAGTAAGTACTTCGCTATTCACATGTATAATCTATTTGTCAATTGTAAGCAGCTGTAAACTGTATAAAGATATCTGTTATTAGTACAAATTTATTATAAACATGCGTCCCAGAAAATAAATGATCTAGTTTCTGTTTGTATCACAGTATCTGAAATAACACTACTTAACACTTGATTGTCGAGTCTAGATCTAACATTGTTTATCGACCTAAAGACAAAGAGATTTTGACTTGTGTCCGTCGGTCCGCTTTTCTACATCGTTTTATATGGCTTATTAAATAAACTACATTACAAAATCAGCGATATATAAAACAAAGTTATCTGAGCTGTATTACGTGCTATGTGGTTGTGACCAGTACAATGACACTTGAAGATTTAATAACTGGCTGATGCCTTTGTATAACGACTTGTTGGTCTTAAGCGAAGTAACAGATAAAAGCGAAACCAGCAAGGTTACGAAAATAAAATAAAAATTGAATTCTTTAAGCTATGAAATGAAAATTAAGAGGAACTAACGGTGTTGTGAATTAGATCACCCCAAACGTACAAGTTATATTACAAGTCCAAAGGGATCAAGTGCTGACTCAACAATAGTCTGAAATGTGCCGATGTTCGAATAGTCTTGATGTATCACAACGATATTATCCAGAATGACTTTGAATGCATTGACAATAATCCCAAGGTAGTGTTTGAGTCCAAATGACAATAAGCACTTTGAACTTAAATGCGAAATTATATAAATATATTCTCTGAAGTTATAATTGAACGCAACTGAAATTGTTTCAACAAAAACAGATTTCAAAAAGGAAATGAATAATTTTGTCTTAAGCAGTCTTACATAGAAATCGAAGACAATAAGGTGGTCAGGATGAGGGTCAAAAGTTCATTTACAGATCATTCAGTGTTGTAAACAAGGTTAGATCTTTAACTTATGTTTTAGTAAATAATATGGCACCCATTAAATAGACCTGGGTTTCTTCAAAGGAGAAATCAATTTCCTGAACTTAAATCCAAGTAAATAAGTTGTTTACAAATGATCAATACCTTATAATATAATTTACACTCATGGATAGAAGTTAGTTATGTAATAAGTTATGTAAAAATGACTCATACAATCATGCGGACAAGTTAACGCACAACATAGGTATACATAACACTTCGATTGAATTGCCTTACCTAATATCCGTTTAAGCAAAACAAGCTTGTTTCAAGAATCTGTTTTTAGTTTCATAGACATCCGTAGCCTAATGCATGCACATGTACAAGCAAGACAGGCATGTCTTTAGCATTTTCGCTTTTTAACAACCGTATTGACTTTGAACAACGTGAAAGAAAAATAAAATGTACCATTCTGTTGAAATGAGCCGCAAACCCCTGATGTCGAACTAAACATTTGAAGCTGGACTCCAGATGTTCACAGATGCCTCGGGTGAAACTATATTGCTGCTAGTGTATTTGTGCATGTTATATTTAAGCAAACAATTTAAGAACAAGTCGTATTTGAGTGAAACTAATATATTAAGACTTTAAAAATATAAATAAAACTTTCCATTCTACCTATAAGTGTTCCATGCTTCGAGTAGTGGAATATACAACAGCAAGCGAAGAATGTATGAATGCGGCGACGTTGTATACTTGAGAAATGTTGAGGTTAAATACACACCAGGCAAATAAAAGATGAATGAAATAACGTATGATAATTTCGATGATGTAACGCATATATTGACTTAAAAATTGGACATGTCGAATGAATGTTTTATCAAATTTCAAGTGACTATTAGCGCATATTATCGATTCATGTTGTTGGGTAATTTCGTTCGCTTTTAAATGGAGATTGTCACAAGTATAACATGTTAAATAATAAAATTATCTAATCCATTAGAGGTCGTTTCAAGAATGAACAGAAATAGAAAAAATTTAAATAGTTGCAAGAAAACTACTGTTTCCTGAAAACGGGCATGGGTTTTATGTGTTCTTATCTTCATGACTGTTGATCCAGTAAATTAAGGTTGCACTTAACTTTGCAATTGTTAATTGCTGTAATCGAACAGAAAATAAGGAATCTCTTAAGCAAAGAGGATACTGAAGAAGAGAAAACTCAATATTACAGAGAGCGAAGCTGTGTACATGTCAAATCACAAGCAATGTAGGCACATATTTCAGACATTATTGAATATTGTACGTTGTTAATTGTCCCTCAGAGTATGGTGCCATCTGTCAATCAATAATCGCTAAGCATAAATTAAACTGGACCACCAACCAATTTGATCCATAGTTATGTGTCAATCGTTGTATAATCCGATCGCCGAATTAGAGCTTTCCCGAAGGAATAGGGCAATTAGAGAGAATCTACTATATAGAATAAATACAATTCAAGCCTATTATATCTACATTTTAATCCAATATTTAGGCAGTTTTTAAAACTTGGCGGTCGTGTTTCAATCACTGTGAATATTTTCAAACTAAAAATGCATACTTCAACAAATATGCTAATTGCCACGGAATAAGGCAAGAATATAATATTTTAATGTATTGTAACTATATTATGTAATGGATTTCGTTGACGCGTACTGCGCTGCCTAGAGTAGTTTTATTTATTTACACTGTCTAAATGAAGTATCGAGTAATAGTTCCATATCGTTGTAGATTGTTCGCAGCTAGATACGTTTATTGCATGGTGAGCACTGGTACGTTAATACTTGGTCTTGTACATCTTTTGTAATATGTATAAGATGCATATTCTATATGCGGGCACAATGATTCCGACATCTTGTTTACTTTATAGACATTTTGATACGGCTGTAGAGCCTGCAACAAAGCCGCATAGATGGAAAAAGGGTAAGGTGACGGGCATCAGGAGAATATTCGTGTTGTTTTTTTTATTCATTTACTTTTGTTTCATTTCACTGTTGCATTAATGTGTATGGTGTGGATTTGTAGAAACTCTCGTGTTTCATTATCATAAATATTTTATTCGCATGCATTTTGCTCTGTGCTTTCACATATCCAATCGGTTATAGTCTTGATACATTAATAAATAGGTTAAGCAAACTCTGTATTTGATTTAGATCAATTTTATCAGATCTATTAAGCAATCCTGCTTCTAGTTTGACATTTTTATATCATCTAGATTAGTATATGCTCATTATTTTCTCCGTAAACTTAAAATTGTCAGAATCGTTCAATATTTTGCGATACTCAACACCTTAATATTGCACGACACGTGCGTCTACACCTAGTATAGTGTATTAAGCAAAACGTGTTTATTTATGTAGTAGACGTTTAGGTTTTAGTTTATTAGATTTATTCTTGGATCAACTAAAGAAGCTGTATCTTCTATTTCAAAGTACAGATGACAAAAACAAACGACGTAGACGAGTTTACTGAGTCATAAAGGAACATTTTAAGCCAGCAAGCGAATGAACGTGATATTTACATTCTCCACAACAAACACGAGAGATTCTGTATTGAATATACCATTATGATCATTTAAACAGTTATGTAGGAGAGATGTTAGGAACTTTTCGTAAATAGAATGGTTCAGACTATGAAGACTGTTCTCTGGGGTATATAAACATAACATAGAAAAGCATACTGATGGCAAGGGTTATCACATATCTATCAGACAAATACCATTTTATACGTCAAAATAGTAAATTCGAGAACAAATGCAACTGATGATTTTGGTATAAAAGTAAGGGTCCTTTGCCAATAAGCCTAGACGACGAAGGAAGAACTCTTTGTTGAAAGTTTCCACGTTGCCGTTTTGATACGATGTTTCGGATTTAGGCTAGTGGTAGAAGTCATATCATGGATGAGGTCCCTACAAAGAGCGTGCAAGTGACAAGGGATAAACACGTCTTCCTTAGCTGGCAATAAGAATGGCAAAAACTATTTTTACATTGTTGCATCTTGAATTTTATCAAAACATACTTTGTTAGTTAGTTCGGCAAATCCAAACAACAAAACTTGTCACGGGTTCGAACACTTGATTATACACAGCGAATTTCTTCTGTAATTTTGACTACATTTCCAGCAGCAATCACATTCTCCTTTCGGCACTCAAACTGAAATGAAGGCGATATTCCATAGTGTCTTTTTGATAGTTTCAATTGAAAGAATAGCAGCAGAGAGGGTGAACAGACCAGGTTCGTTCGCAAAAATAAAGGTTCCTACGAAGGTTGAAAAAATAAGACCAATAAAATCAAACCAAGGCCTCTAATGAGCGCATTTCTATACTTAAGAAACAGACTGCAGTAATATCAAATCATACGGGTTAGCTCATCGCTGTTACTCGTTCGTTGACGTGTATTTTTCAAATTTTAGGCGTGTTCGTTTGTGTGTTTTTGTCGTTTCACCCTCTCTGCTGCTGTAATTAAACCATTATGATATCAATAATGATTGGTGAAGCTCACTCAGCTAGACTAGGTCGAGAGCGATTAGAGGCAATTAAGAAATATCTACCTGTCCGTGATTCTGTCAAACAGCAATTACAAGCGCGTCAGGAGTCTCAGGCGGAATTTGCAGAAGGTTCCGAACAATTATTTAAACCTGTTACAAGAGCTACTAAAGGTCTTTTACCTGCGTTAGAAAGAACTGCAGCAGCAAGTGAGGAAACAGCAGAACGAACTAAGAAAACAGAAAGACTTCTGCGAGAACTTCCGGAAAAAATAACTGTTGCTCAGCCAACGCAAGAAATAGGCCAAGCGGAAGGTGATACTCAACAAGAATCAGAAGCAAGAGCCAGGGGTGATATAGACGATAAATTTACCGAAGAAAGTATTAATGTTATTAAACAGACTAAAAATCCAGGAGAATTAGCTGAGATTGCCGTGAACAGTTTTAGTAATCGAAGAAGATTTTTAAAATCTAAACATGCTGATGATCCTATAGATAGTGAAAACTGGTACAAATGGATATGTCGTGCATAGTACAACACTAGTCAAGCTCGAAAAAACGATACGAGATATATTGAATTTAATAATGCAATAGATGCATATTTTGCATGGTTAGGAATGTCATCGGAGCAACGACAACAAGTATTACAACGACAACAAAAACAAAAACAGCGACAACAACAACGAGAATCATCCAGTTCAGTATCCGAGGAAGAATTTTGTGATGTCCCCGATGACCCAGATATCCCCGATGCCCCAGATTCCTCAAGTGTCTTCGATACCTTAGGTATCAGGGGAAGTGGCCTTGTTACTTGTCCCGATAATGTCCTTGCCGATGTTGATCGACTAGAAATTCTAATCGGCGGAAAACGAGCCGGTAATAATTCTCCAGAAATCATTAATGAAACAGTTGCTATTTGTCAACGATTATTTACAGGCGGTATCATGGAAATTAATGTTTACCGTGAACTTATTAATGAAATCGCCGATGATTATTACAGTGATTAAACAGTTAGATATAATTACTATAATAAGATGATTATACATGTTGCTCAACGTGGACCAACTATGATCAGGGTGATAAATTCGAGATTACCTACATATAAAACATTCTACGGAGATGGACTCGGCGATGTTGTTCACTGTTTATTTAGAAGGATAGCCCCAAAAGCAATACCAATTGCAAAGTAACTGGGAATGAAAGCCATCGACGTTGTTCGCGAAAAGGGTATTGGTACTGTTGGTGATGTTGCCAGCAAAGCATTTTCGGCAATCAAGGATAGACTAGCACGATTAATATGACGAAAATCTCAGCCAGTAAAGTTACCCAGCACTGAAGTGATGCCTGTAAACGTTAGTAAAATAATAAATCAGGCTGCAAATCAAAAACTCGCAGCAATGACTTCGTCATTGGCTGGTGAAAAAGAAAAAAAAATATAACCGCTAGACAGGTAGCAGGAAGTGGTTTTCATGTTAAACGATAACAAATATAATAAAGATGTTCAAACGCATATCTGATCCCGCACTCGACATGGACGCACCAGTTCTCAAAGATGAATCGGTACGTGATTATCATTATTATTCTTATGACGCACATGTACCTGACGAGCGTCGAAGAATCGAATTACAAGCTCAGGAAACAAGCAGATATTTCTTACCTGCTGAGGCATTTATTGAAGTCGAAGGTAGACTTTTAAAATTAGATAATACAGATTACGGAATTGGTGATCGAGTTGGTTTTGTCAATAATTGTATTATGGCGTTAAAACCGGAATAATCAACCTCAATAAAAATTCCGGTCACGGTACTCATTGGGTTGCTTACGCGATTGATCCACGTGGTATTGTTTATTTCGATTCGTACGGACTGGCACCACCAAAAGAATTTTTAAAGTATGTCAGCGGCGATATTCCAATCTGGTATTCAACGCTACCAACACAAACATTAACGGATCCTCCAATATGTGGCCTTGAAGCACTGGCAGTACTTGATGCTGTATCAAGATAAATAAAAACCCACCCCATAAGGCTGTACACGAATATACAAGTTATGTTTTAAATAATCGCTAATCGTATAATGGTAGATATTTACGGAAGATCAGCTAAAACCCGAACCCAAACAGAGTTCGGACCAGATGAAGATTAACAAAACAGATCAATGATGAATTATCTGAAATGCTCAAACTTACCAACGTTGATCCAAACGAACTTGTTATATTTCAAAACCGTGAAGGAAAATTAATGACTAGTAATATTTCAATCAGTGATGTTATTATTCGCAACCTAACAGCACAAGAAGGTCTTATTGCTGTATACGACAGCGGCGGAAAACTTATTCCTAGTACTGTTAGTCCAGCGTCGATCAGTGGTAGGTTGTTAAAATTCGGTGATACCATGCACGGCACTCTCAACATGAACAATAATAAAATTATTAGCGTAGGAGAACCAACAGATAATCTCTACGCTGCAACGAAGAAATATGTAGATGATAAGTAAATTCCGGTAACAACTTCGTTGACGATAATCAACGATGGAATGACCACACTCAAAACTGCTTTTTCCAATCACGTACAATATTTTCTTAATTTTCCTAGAAACATAAACAGAACCATTAATGAATTTTTTGGAAGTCCAGCAACTGTTGATATTAAACTCGCAGACGTAAACGCAAGACTCAACGATATTATCGTGGAATTCCTGATATCGTCAGTAAAACCAATCTGATTAAAATTCCGCATAAACAAATTAACAATATCGTATACACAGTATCATCAGGATCATCAACATGGACACCATAAAATAACACTATCAAATATACCGCGGAGGTCACTGGTGTGTACAGGCTGTCCGTATTTAGTTCTGCAAAATTCAGGATATTTACTACATTTCCATGGCGTCATTCAACGGATAATTTTTCTGGAACTGTATCTATAGTGTTAAATAAAGATACCGAAGAAACGTTTATACTGGAATCATCTGATAAAAAATTAACCTCGGCGTCTTACTGGTGGTGTCTGGAATTTGTCGCCGAAACACCTCAATTAAATACTTGATAGCAATATAATGATAGACGTTCAGCGATACAGATACAATCAAATATGTGCGTGGCAAACTAAACTGAAAAATATCATCGACGATTATACAATAAAAGTGAAAAAATATCAAAGAAAGGTGGTTGTCGTTGACATAGTTGTCTATTCAGTTTCTGCGCTCATTGCTGGAACCGGTGTAATATTATCAACAATAACAATGACCGCGTCTGCAGTTGTAACGATTATCGTTTCATCCGCAACAACTATCGCGGGTATTTTTAATATTATTGCAAAGAAGATAGATACATGCACGAACACAAAATTACATGAGTATGTGGTAAAACTGCACGCGGCCACAATAGCATATTCCAAACTATCATCGTTGAACGATGGCAGAATATCCGATGAAAAATTCAGCGTAATGGTAAAAATCTACAATGAAGTATTTGACGAAAGTATAGAAGAAATCAGGGATTTAGAATAATAATAGTATAATAATGACAACGTCGCTGGCTGAGTCCGTGACTATGTCACGGGAATTATTACAGCAAATCGTCACTAATACTGCTCCGGTAAGAACTACAATGATATCGGCGAGTTCAACTAATCCTGAACTCAGTATTAATTTTCCAACTGCAATACCAGCAAAAGAAATTGCATTAGCGCAATTAAGGGTTTATCACAGTTGGCCAAATATTAGATCAAAATCATTCGGTGGACTACAACCAAATAATTCATTAGTATTTGCAAATAAAAACAAACCCGATGGAACTCCAGACTGGCAAGTAGTCAGTATACCCACGGGCAGTTATCAAATAGAACAGATCAATGAAGAATTCCAACGTAGAATTGAATCCATTACAGGAAAAGAATCAAAGATTGCCATTACTGTTCATGAGCCAACGTTATCATCTGTCATTGAAATATTATCGCCAGATTACGCCGTTGACACATATCAAAGTTCGATTAGAACTGTGTTAGGATGGCCTGAGATTCCACCTGTTGTTAATGGTCCACCAGAACCACGCCAAGATGACTTTTTTTGCAAAATAAAGAATGTATTCAAAACATTTCAGTTATGAAAATCCGCTACGACAATACCCAGATAATGATACTGGACAGGTTTTAATCAGTACAGAGTATGATAAAGAAAAACGTCATACAACGACAAGAGCTTCTGTTAACCCCAGTGAGGGATTACCTGTTAATAGAATTTTTTTAAAAATCTTACTCTGACGATATCAAGTCTGAACACACAAGATTTCTTAATGATCTAAAAAAATTATTTTTTAAGTATTATCACGTACAATAGCGAGGACACAAAACAACAAATCATCGAAACAATTATGATCTTAAATACAAATGCGGATCATCTTGAAAGCGCCAATACAGAAATTTTAATTTCTTCAATAATGCATTATCACAGCAAGTTACCAAACATTTTAATATAACTGATCAACAATTAAAAAAATTAATATTTCCAGGATTTGACAATACTGAGCTAAAAAAATCAGTCAATGATGTAATCAGTGAAAACTTTCCAAAAATCCTTGAATCGTGGAGAAAAGTAGCCCCACCAGCAAGTATTCTCAAACACAATAACAATCAATATGAGCGCGGCCTCCATATTTCGCCAGGAATCGTTAACATCACATCGACAATCGCGATCAATCTAGTATGTGATGTCATTGACGGCAGCTATCAAGTTGACGCTGAAAAATCCAATCAAGCTCAACAAGGATACATTCTATATTCATTTACGCCTCGAGTTCCCCCAGGCTATTTGATTCTATGAGAACCAAGCAATGTTGTTTACCTAAAATGTCATAATCCATGTTTATCGCGGATATATTTTAAACTTACTGACCACACTGGACACTTGTTGGACCTTAGATCAGAGACGTTAAATATAAATCTGTATGTACGCTCATAGAGCGTCATCGTAAGATCTCACGCTCACCGTAACAACGTTACGGGTGTCGTCGTGAAAATACCAAGCAAAAAAAAGTCTGTCAAATAAAATATTTTTTTTATCCCTGATTTTATCCTTGACTTTGTCCGTGATTATATCCTTGACTAAGTCAGTGATTACATCAGAAATGAATTATCCTTCTTGTTTAGCTGGTACCACAGTCCGTAACAACGTTACAGGTGAAACCATTGGTTTCGTTGTCAAAGTCACTACAGTCACTTTCACCATGAGTAGAGTCACACTCGTCGCTATCTTTCGCCACCGTGACATTTGTCACGGACTCCGTCATCGACATAATATCTCTCAACTGTTGTATACGAGCGTGTACAAGTCTTTTTGTTTCGTATTCGTGAGATAATTCTGACCTAACCTTTTCGATGTACCGTGAAAGGGAAACAAATAATTTCACCTGCATATCTGTAATTGCTACCAGCCATTGTAACATCACCTGTTGGATCAGCTTTATGAATCTATAATCGGAGGGTAGCGTATACCTATTGTCGGATTTCCGAGATTGTAATGATTCAAAATCACGAATAATTATTTCAGGATCAAGTTCGTCAGATATTTTTCTACCGTCTTGTTGCAATTGCTTAATAGCAACAATAATAGCATTAATATTTTCATGATTCATTATATAATAAATCTTTGTTTAAATAAAAATATTTGTTTGAATTAATATAAATATATATTTCTGAATTAATATAAATATAAATAAATAAAAATATATTTCTGAGTAAATATAAAGATATATTTCTGGATTAATATATTTCTGAATAAATATAATATAATATATAAATATATTTCCGAATTAATATATCTCTGAATTAATATAAATATAAATAAATAAAAATATATTTCTGAATAAATATAAAGATATATTTCTGAATTAATATAAATATATTTCTGAATACATATATAAATATTATTTCTGCACGTGATACAACGGTTAATTGGCTAATCTGATACCTCCATAACATCATTATCGTCGATGATGGATCGCCACATATCATTATATATTATTATGAAAATGTGGTGATCCATCAACGATGAAAAACAACAGATAGAACAGTCTGTGTTCGATTCTGATTGTTGTAAATTTATTCAACATCTCTTGACAACAGTCATCGATCAAACATACCAAACCAAAATAAAAAAAAGATATATTTCTGAATTAATATAAATAAATAAAAATATTATTTCTGAATAAATATTTAATGAATATAAATATACTTTTGAATAAATATATTTTTGAATAAATATAAATATATTTCTGAATTAATGTGAATAAAAAATAAAAATAAATAAAAAAAATATTTTTTTAATCAGAATAAAAAAAGCAAAAGAGAGTACCTGACGAGCAGGTTGAATGACGTCGAATATGTAATTGTTGGATTGCGGGGTAATAAAAACACTCCCTAAGTGAACCCCGGGAGCTTTGAGGTTCAGGGGTGCTAGGCGAGTTATACTCCTGGAATTATTTTTTTTTTTTACAATCTCATATCTTGGAGTCTCGAACACGCAGAGAGTTTACACTAGTGGATCCGCATGCGAACGCCTTAACCCCACGGCTATCGAAGCTCTTACGAATACACAGTTAAATTTAAGTATATAACTATTCGCACTGTCGCACACGTGAATTCAGTTTTGTAACCCAGATCTTTCTCGACTCGTATTTACGAGTATCTGACGGGAAATTCCTATAAGCGATTAGTATATACTACCAGATTTCTGAATAAAATATAAAATAAATCGTGAAAATCTGCAATTTTACACATTTTAGCCATTTCTGACCTGGTTAAAAATACTGTATTATCAAGCTAGCCAGAACTATCTAGCAATAATGCATGGATCGATATATTCCAGTTCTATCCGCATGCTACAGTCCAAACAAAAAAGAAAATCGATAATGACTATATCGCACACACGGTTTATGTAAAATCTGAAAAATCTACTATAGCGCGTTTCGTTGTGATTTTATCCTTGTCGTTGTCAAGGTGATTTTATCCCCGTGATCTTATCATGGAATTCAGATTTTTGTGCTTGATCATATGAAATATGCAGATTTCTCAGACTTCAGTGTTTGAGGGATTAGATATATATTACTAAATACAAATGTGTCGTCATGTACGCAATACAGTGGAGACAACTGCGCACTTACTCGTTCAGCCGTGATAAAATCACGGGGACAGATTTATCTCCCTTCATTGTGCATACCGAAATTTGATCTTTTGTTCGAATTTCTTCGATAATGTTGATTTCGTTATATTATTTGCGACACGTTGTACTGAATTAATTTAATACCAAAATATTTACCAGCTGCATTTATAGAATTAAATATTCTTTCTTCACTAGTCTCTGTATTTACAGATTTAACAGCCCTCTTTTCGAACATTTTACATCTCCCAGTATTTTCACATGCAGTATTCTGACTCTGTGTAACAATTCGTAAATTTCCTAAAGAATTATCGATTTTATTACCGTCAATATGATTAATTACAAGTCTGTCTTCGATGACCACATGAAAACATTCAAATACGAACCTATGTGATACATATCTTTTCTTTTCCAACAGTAAACCTGAAATAACCAGTATTATCAACATTTCCGGCTGATTTTTTTAATCTGCAGTTCCTGATGACACCATCACGAGATGCTTCATAATTTTTAAGTATTGGATGTTAAAATCTAATTAAACATATATTTGCCTTAATTATAGAATGGAGGAATTTGAACCTTCTAGTGCAAGATTCGATCTTGACAAACTACCAAAATCTAAATTTAATTTTTCGATGCAAGATCTGGCTTTAACGAATAGGGATATAACTGATCGTATCCGTGAAGCCAAGAAAGAATTTCGCAACGATGGTGCGGCTCATACTTGGTCAACATTCAGAATTATTGCCGATACCAGCGGTGTTGTCGATGTCAGAATGAATGACGAACGAGGAAGAAATATTATCAACTATCTTAATAATCAAAGATATATTATTCTGGTAAAATTTATTGTGCAAGCAGATGAAGACACTTGGATTATCCGTGATAAACGGGACCCTGTACGACTTCATACTGGAAATAATACTGTTATGCTAAATAAAAAATCCAAACTAGGAACACTGACTGGTATTGATAAACCATATTATGAACGAGAGTATCCTGTAACTGCAGTTGTTTATGCGATGTATCCGCTAAATGATAAGCCTAGCGTCAATAATCTCAAACCAATGAAATTGTCCTTGACAGGGTCAAGGCTAAACTGCGTAGCTGAGCGAGTTATAGAACATTTCTCAAAAGCAATACGCGGAAATGGTTTAACAGATCTAAGACGTAGAAAAATAAATAATTGGGCAGAAACAGTTAAAGATACAGGAGCATCTATCAGCGACGTTGCTAAACTAGAAAAGAAATTAAAATTCCCAATTACAGTGGAGTCACTAACCGGAGAGATTTTGTATGCGTCGAAATATACATCAAGAGGAGCTCCAATAACGATTATTGATCATAATGTACATGCATGGACGTCCACAGTAATAATATTTCCACGAGATAGAACAGCTAAATTTTACAGCGATTATATATTCGACGCTATCAACGATATTAGTAAGAGTGACCCTGTGTCCGTGTGGTTATTTCGAAGTTCAGAATCCGTAAACTATGATCAGTTTGTACGACCTAGCGGTGACTTTTATCATGCAGAATCACTCCACGAAGAAATGAAAAATATTGCTCGGAAATATACCCCTGACGATGTCAAGGTTGAACAATTATTAAATAATTGTTTCACCGTTCCATCGGTTGCTGCCCACGCTGCTCAGGAGAAAAATTCATGAAAACCGACACAATTGGAATTTCTCGTTGATGTCCAGCGCAGTTGTATCGATAATGGACATGGCGGATTGTGGAATACTAAATACGATTATAGCGATGTTATATCGGTTGATATGGTAGCGTGTTATCCTGGAAGTTTTCTTGGATACGGAGAATGTTCTGAATACTTTGAAAGATTTGGACATCCCACACATGAGATGACCAGAGTTGCGATAAACGGACTCTTACCAAATTTTGACTTAACTGGATTCGCCTGTATAGAGTCATTTGTTGTTGTTGTTGTTGTTATAGGGTTTAACGCCATTTTTCAGCACAAGATAGGCTATACATGGCGGCCAGTATTAATGGTGGAGGAAGAACCCTGGAAAATCCCGGAAGAACCACCGACCCACGAGAAGCTACTGGCAGGCTTTCTCACGTACCCACGTTAGCCGAGCCTGGACTCGAACTCACGCAGACAGAGGTGAGATGGCAGTGATCCGTAACGGTCAGCGCTTTAGACCACTCGGCCACTCGGGGCCCCTATAGAGTCATTTGAATTTGCGGCAAATCTGCATCCAATTGTTTATGTTTGGTTTGGAAGACATTTCTCAGAAAAATATTTTGCTCCAATAGTACTATTACGATATATGTTTGATACTGGAATTTTAGTGTCGTTGAACGTAAATGAAGCCATTATATCATCTCATCCGCAGAAACAAGTTTGGTTACCACAGCAAAAGAAATATTCCCTGACAGAGTCAGGTGATGAAAATCCTGATATGATTGATTATGAAAATAAAATTGCAAAAGATCTTGGTAGGAAGATAATTGGTAAATTTACTCAAGGAGGATCATATGATCATAAACGAATGTGCACAAGATTAATTATGGACGATCTAAACTCGATTTTATAATTGCTGATACAACGGGAAAAAACACATTTATAAGTCGGAGTAATGCTTATTTATCACACGGAACTAAATTAGGTACAATCTTGAGTTATATTGATGGTGAGTTACCGCAATTCACTCATTTAAGATCTTCTATGCTCGCTTACGTTTCGATAAATTTGATGTCGATGATAAACAGATTCCTTCTTTACGCGGTCAGAGTTGCCACGGATTCATTTTATATAAATAAAGGGTATACAGATTTGCTAAAACCGCTATTCGGCAATGACGAATGGGGATCATGGAGAATAAAACAGGAAAATATACTTGACTATTCCGAAACGGCAAACGTTGAAATCAAGGAAATATATTACAGCAATGACAATCAAATATTAAAATCATCAGCACCATCTGTGTTTGATCCTGTGGCCAGGCATAAAAACGTTTATGTCAATGTGCCCGGAGGTTCTGGAAAAACAAAACGTGCCATTGAATTATTTCGGCACGGTACTTCGTACTGCGCTGATATGATTGTGCTGACACCTACACACAGACTAGCCAGAGAAATAAATGAACGAGGAGTAAAATCATGCAAGTATCATGGTTTCTTCAGATGGTGCGGGGATACGTGGACACCTGAGCGAATGGGTGAAAAATATATACCCCGGATTATCATCTGGATGAAATTTGTACGGTGTCGCTGGAAACATTAAAAATATTTCTTGATTGGTTACTGACGAAAAATACTGCTGTGATAATGTGCGGTGATCATGGTCATTCGCAACCTTTTTTTAGGTAGTTTCCGCACTAGTGGTTAAAAACGTTTGTGGATTATTATGAGGAGATAACTGATTATCATAGAGCTATTGATGATACACTGAAAGAATTTAACAGATTAATCAGACTACAGCCATATAAAATACAATGTGATATAATGCGTGAAATAATTCCGGAAAATCCTGTGAATAATTTTTGGAATTTATGGAGACCAAATGATTTAATAGTTGCAAGTAGAAAGTTAGTTCGTGATGAATTGCAAGAGAAATTATTTCTGTTACATAAAGAAAAATTTTCAAATCTACCTGTACCATTGTGTTATAGCCCAGCAGATACTCGACGACAGAATGTTGAAGTTAAGATTACAGAAACAAATGAAAAAAAAATCTTGTATTAAATGATATTGTTTTGGTTGTTGTTGATGTTGTTGAGAGCGCGCTGAGTACGCCGAGGAAGCTAGGATACGCTATAACGATTAATTCGTCACAAGGTCTAACTATTATTGATATAAATATTTGGGTTGTCGATGATAGAATCGAATGGTCAAATTTAGTTTATCTTTCAGCGTCTCGTGTCAGAAGGATATCTCAACCTCGCATGTTATTATGAATTTTACAGAAAATAATAATCAAACTGCTAGCAATGGCGTAATAAGAAAAAAACTATCTGGTTATAAGCAATGTGACAAAAAAAAAAAAAATAATCGCGACTTTGATGTCGACGCTGAATTAATTATAACACTAAAACAACGACAGAATAATCATTGTGCAAGTTGTAACTGTAATATGCTATGGGAGTATTCGAATAATAATCCAAGACAGTTCACCGTAGACAGAATTAATAGTAGTATTGGTCACACACGCAAAAATGTGATGCTGACCTGTCTTGAATGTAATTGACGTAGGGGTGCCAGTTTACAAAAGTGAACGCGGTGGTAATTGTGTGTCTTCAGGAATTACTTGTAATTGTTCGCGTACAAATCCACGCTGAGGAGCCGTTTAATCTAATCGGTAGATTGCAGGTTTACTAGTGGATCTTACCACGCTGGAAATTTTATGTGTAGTCACACTCCAGATAGGATCAGTTGCTCTTTTTTTACTCCTTTCAAGTTCACCAGGTTCATACAAATACCTCACAGTCACATTACCCAGTACTGGTTGAGAAAAAGAATCGTGTCATTGCCTGACATTGTCAGGTGGTATATGTTTCTTTGTAATCGCATTAATTGGTTTCATAGAAATTGAACGAGTAATTTTATTATTTAACGCAGCTATCACACTTGGTAATCTTGCAACCCATTCACGAGATCTCTTGTCTTTTTTAAATATTTCCTGCGCATACTGATATCCAAATAAAAGCTCAGCGAGTGTTCGATTAAATCGTTCAACTATTGCCTGATCACGATGAATTGCGGTGTGTCCTCGTCTGATTTTGACATTATGTTGCTTCATCAGCGATGATACTGTACCAAGAAATTCTTTGCCAGATCAACTTGTAGCAACTGTGGCCATCGCAAAGGTCCTCCTTGATAAATTCGTTCAAACGCAGATGCAACTTCAGATGATGTTTTAGTTGATAATGGTTCTGCTTCTTTATATCTACTTGCAACGTCAACGACACTTAACGCGTATTTGTATTTGCGTGATTGACGTCCACGTGTTTTAATAGTATTGTGTGGTAAAAACAAAATATCTGCTTGATGAACCTCACTGGGAGCGCTGACATCAAAATGTGGATACGGAATTTTTTTAGGTGGACGTAGATAGATTTGCCATATTGCCTGTCGTGCTAACCACGCTGCAGCAACAGCACATGAGACTTTTGCTGCTTGAGCAAGTTTACTAATAGCTGCTCTGCCTCTCCAATATCCTTTTGGGCTATAATAAACAGATTCCATCATAATAGTTATATGATTAATTACCAGCCCCTAGCATTATACTGTTCATAGCAGATTTCACTAGAAAACTAGCAAATTTTTCTCTGAGAGATTTATCAGGTATAGAATTTAACGCAGGAATCAGTTTCACATCTGCAATATGTCGTTGTTGTAAATCTTTATTTTTATATGCACCATCATGAACATGACACGCTTGATCAGTCTTATTTATTGGATACTCTCCTGGTCTTGGTTGATCTCGTTCATCAAGTCGGATATCAAGTCGAGTTCCAGGACCACAATAATTGTATCCGGGTAAATGTTTTCTCCGGGAAGCTTCGCCCACGGAGCCCCTGATAATTTTCCCAACCAATCAGCGATATCACCACCTGTTTTCGTAGACTTGTCCGTGACTTTATCACGGGAGATAAATCTGTATTTGTTTGTACCAAAATTTTCACACTTGCCTGTCAGTGCGCGTTTTTTATTTTTTGTTATTATTATTATTGTTAATCCACTGGTCCCACCAACGGTGGTGGTTGGTGCCTTGCATCGAACACAATATAGGTTCATATTATTTATTATTATGGATATAACTGACTTCTCAGCTACACGAAAACAAGAGCCAGTCAAACATCACCCAGCGCTAGCGAATTCTATCAGGATGATAATAATTGGGCCATCTGGAAGTGGTACGACGCAATTATTGCTTAATCTGATAATGAGATGGCTCAAGTGGGATAACTTATATTTAGTGGCACCATCTGTAGATGATCAACGATGCTATGAAGTACTTAACGATTTTAATGAAAATGCAAAGTCCCTGACGAGTCAAGGGGATGAAGACGGTAATGATATTATAGATTTTATTACCAGTATTGATGAAGCGCCATCTATAGATGACCTTGATGGACTTATTAATAATTTAGTAGTGTACGATGATATTATGCTGGACAAACAATCAAATCCTGCCAGAATATTTTCTCGAGGTAGACATAAAAAGACAGACGTGATTTATGTTACTCAAAGATATACGCAAATACCTAAAGTAATCAGAGACAACTGCAGTATTTTAGTTGTGTTTAACGGAGTTGATAATCATACGCTGCAAAATATTATACTTGGTGTTCAGGGGACATGGACATGATTAAGTTCAAAACCTTTGTTTCAAAAGCACAAGCTACTCCGTTTGGTTTTATAACAATACATTTACATGATCCTAGGTCGAGATATCGTAACGGACTTGATAAAATATTTGGTTAATTACAGCAGCAGAGAGGGTGAAACGACAAAAACACACAAACGAACACGCCTAAAATTTGAAAAATACATGTCAACGAACGAATAACAGCGATGAGCTAACCCGTATGATTTGACATTACTGCAGTCTGTTTCTTAAGTATAGAAATGCGCTCATTAGAGGCCTTGGTTTGATTTTATTGGTCTTATTGTTTCAACCTTCATAGGAACCTGTACTTTTGCGAACGGACCTGGTCTGTTCACCCTCTCTGCTGCTAGAATTCATATGTTTCCCTCATCAAGATTCCAAATAGGACAGAACTGAAACACATATGCAGCTGAGTCAAGGCTCGACCCTGGCTGCTAAAGTCACATTTATTTCGTACGGAGTTGACACAGCTAATACATCTACACCATAGCCAATAGATTTGAGTTTAATCGACAACACACATCCCTCCTAATCCTGCCTGTACAGACCAACTGGAAATGTTTTTGTAATTCGCACTCACATAATGAGGCTAAATGTCACTTTTAAGTAGACTACAGCGTCAATTCTTTTTTTTTCTTTTTTTCTTATGTGGATCGCGACAAAGTTCAAACTTTGCTGGTCGATGCTATGTGCGCATTAATATTGTTGTTGCGTACTGCTGTGTATTTATTTTGCAATACAGCATAAATTCAATTACTTTGTTTCTTGTAGTGTATTTTTATAACTAAGCCTTAGGTAGAACAACTAAATGTGTATATAATACCATAGATTACGGCATTTGTATGGGAAAACATGAACTCATTTTCTCGGATTAATGCTGTACTCCCAAAGTTGTCCAGTACTGCTCCGAAAATCTCCAGCAAGAATAATTCGGATACAGATATCTACGTAAGCATTAAACGCTCTGACAAACTCGCGAATGTACCGAATGTTATATACATATTCATGATGATCTGGTAGTAAAAACGTAATTCAGAAGATAAGAAACTTTAGGAATCAGTCGACATTTAACCGTACATTTTTTTTATTATCCATTCACAGATAGCGAGAGAGGAAATTAGGCTTATGTATTCATCAATATCTGTTGCAAAATAGTGTTAATCGCCTCGCAGCACTTTCAGCAAATGAGAAGCTTGATCGCCGTGCAAAACATTCAATATATTCGTTTTGAAAAATGAACCTAAAATATTCAATAATTGTATCTCACCAACTTAACGTGTCTTTTTCTATGTTGGTCATTATTTTCTGTATGAATAACCGTATTGTTTTATCTGTCAATATCTGCCTCCTAATTTCTACCAATTATAAAAGCAATTTTAGTTTAGAGAAGCACACTCATTGTATCAAATTATGACCCTATACAGTCATCAATATTTTAGAGCAGACGTAATCATTTGAGTCTAAAAGAACCTCTCTAATTTAATCATCTCTTCTGCAAGCCATTTATGGATTCCATACGTTAATTTGCTAAATTGCACTGGCTTTTTCTGTCCCATAGTAAACATTCCACAGACAGTACAAGGAGAACCAAGCCTTAATGGCACCTGGTCTCATCTTTCCCTCCATGTGGAATATCATCAAAATGTGAGCTATTAAATAGTCACATTCATTTCACAGTCAACGGCTAGATGTTTTCTAACGAAACAATCATTTCTCAGCGATTTAAGCTGCTACTACACTTCTCTTTGTACAAAGAAGGACCATTTGCTTTCACCCGAAAGCCACTGCCTTGGTAGAGACACGTTACGTTTACTGATGTTTAAACATGTCTTATCTTGCATACATTTTGGCCGTACTAAAATCAGTCTTTTTATGTAATTTTCAAATGGTCAATCTCTTCAATGTTCTTTACAGAATTTGAATATAAACACAACATTGCTTAAAAGGAATCCTTCTGTTGTAAATACTCAAGGTAATAGCCCTTCGTATAACCCCACACCACCACCAACATTACATTCACTATTTCATGCCAGTTGTTATGTTTGTAAACATTTTCCAGTGAGTATATCAACGATTATTAGAACTCAGATCGGAGGAGATGAAAGGTGGCGCACATATTAAATTCATGATGGGAGTCATTTGACCAGTCTTTGAAATAAAATTGCAAGGTTCAGACATCATTGTTCAGTGGTGATAAGTGAGTCATTGGGTTCATACAGCTTAACTAGGTACCTTGCTGCTGAGTTAGTCAGCTGCAATAGGTGAGTTATCTGCTCCTCCATAACTACCGTTTTATATATATATATATATATATATATATATATATATATATATATATATATATATATATATATATATTAGCAAAAATGCAACCTTTGGTCGACATACGAGCAACCTTTAGGCGACCGCGGTCGCCTAAAGGATATATCTAGTGTCGCCCATAAGTCAAACAAGATTTTCTACTGTTTATGTGAAAATAAAAGTGTGTTAGCCACTTGATATATATAAATGACATAGTAATAAGGTTAAAACTTATTTTTAAGTCAACTTTATGTAGGATACGTAGATCTTTACATTTTAAGTTTTTTATATATATTGAAGGTGCGACCTTTCGGCGACATCATGTATACTACGTATATCTTTGTTGATAGCGTGTATGTTTATATCAGTAAAATAGATTTTAAGGTCATATTTGATCATCATCGTTCTTACGTATCGAACCGTAAGCATAGATAATGAATAATATAGCCCCACATATTAGCTAGATATTTTGCCCACTTCTGGGTTTAACCTCCGAGGTAATACCTTCGAGCGTGATGCGCATGCTTCTAAATAGGCTTAGTCAGCTTCCGGACAAGACGTCTCGATATTCTCAAAAATAATGGCTGGTTTGCAGTTACGTTACGGAAAGTGCATTGTAATTACTGTAAATGTAATGCAGGGATTTGTATACGTAACAGGGATGTAGCAGTGTAGCCAGTAAGAGGAATATTCCAAGTATGGAAGAGGTTGGTTGAGCGCGCAATTTGACTATGTGACTGTTGACAACAATGTTGTTTGTACTGCAATATTCTGTCAATAACTCCAGTTGCAAACTGGGCTAAAATAGCTCTCAGTGACTTGCATAATTCTTAGATAGAGTGCATGCTGTAGGACTAGATTAAAGATTGGATTTTGATATAATCTACATGCAATTTAGGTGCTGGAGATACTGCAAAATGCCACACCACTATAGGGGTGGGGGTGGGTCTCGTATTGTTGCTAAGGGCAATTTACCTATAAAGAATATCGGGTATAGATAAAATACCCCAGGACAACACCCACCTCCTACCTCCTAAAAATAAAAGGTAGGACATAATTCCCTCCCCCATTATACGTTTATCCCCTTTTAGTTTTATTTTTAGCCAACACAAATATACATCTTTGTGTGTCGTCATGGACCATTTGATTCTGAAGCTTTGTGTGGGTCTCCTTTGAGTCAATAAATGAAATTTTGTGTACGTGTTAGATGTTAGATCTTAACAATAACAGATAAAGAGATTAAGACGCCTAATTATATCAGGATTTACTGCATGCACGTCTTTTTCATCTCACTTTTATAAGCATCGTTACACACTTTTAGTACATTGCATTAAATCCTTAAGCTGGTTTTTAACACTTGCAATTTAAAGTATACTATATCCGTTGGAAATAGAGCATTCCTAGCACAGAGATGGACTAAGAATTGAGTTTATGTATTTGACTATTAGTTTGTGAAGTACATCAAATCTGAGTCATAACATTATTGTATAAACATTAAATTTCATCATTAAATTAAATATTCATATTTCCAGTTTCTTTTTTTCTTCTATCCCATCTCAAAATAGGTTAGTATATTTCTGACAGTTTAAAAAGTTTTAAAAAACTTGTTCTGGCAGAGGGGATTATATCCTAACCTTCATTTCTTTGTGGGCATTTTATCCTACACCCAAATATCATATGGGTTATTATATATAATTTGTCGGTAAATTGTGAGCAACAAATATGAGTGTCTGTGGTGCTAGGAATGATAAGGTTTCTCACATGTCAGAAAAATGGCAACAAAAATTTAGGTTTTAAGTAGTGGGAATTTTGTGCACTTAGTCCCAATTATATAATGTAAGGCGTCCACCCTAATATTGATGTTGTATTGGTCTTTCTTACAAAATAAACAGTGTTGAGTAGCATGTTCCCTGGTTGACTGACAGGGTAACTAGATGTCAGATTTTCAAGAATATCTCTCACACTTGGCAGCCCATATTGCCACTTCTCCATAGATTAAAGTAGACTTGCTAGTCTGACTATGCTTACTCTGAAATCTGTTTTCTGATGGAGACCGTTGCGGTGGCCTAAGTGGTTCGAGTATCTGACTCGGATGCTGGAGGTAGTGGGTTTGAATCCATGCTGGGTTATACTAAAGACTTTTATAAATGGTAATAGCAGCTGCCTCACTTGGCGCTCAGCATTAAGAGGTTAGTGTTAGGACTGATCGGCCTGGTGTCAGGATAATGTGACTGGGTGGAACATGATGCTATATGTCTGTGGCATGATGTCTTATTGCTAGACATCACTATAAACTGCCACACTGCAGACATCATAGCAATAAGACAAAAATGTTAAAGCTACTTTAAAAATGCGAATCACACACACACACACACACACACACACACACACACACACACACACACACACACACATTTCCTGATGGAATCGAATTCTGACACAAGCAAGTGGATGCATTTGCAAGTTCCGTTTACATAAGCTTTACTTGGTTGAAATGTGAGTATGTCTATGGATGCCAAAGTCAGTTGTAGTTGGGTATCAGTGCCCATAGAAACATTTTTCAGACACTGGTCCAGGGCTGGTGACTTTTAAAAAAAAAAAATCTCAAGCTCTGACTCCATTTTCCATGTGCTTAAAATTGCCCTATTTTTTAAAACTATTATTTGTCACACAACATTGAAACTGTTGTACATCAAATATGAAAAGAAATCAATGAAATCATATCAAATTGACTTTTGTTTTTTTCCAATAACACAATATTTCAAGTAAAGCAATGTTTTCCTCCAAATCCTGATATCAGCCATTGTCCAATGGTATATAGTAGCAAGTTATTGTTACTACCTACGTGACACCACCGATACTGGCCCATCAGTCGGATTACCTTTGTAGTTACCTTCGATCATAAACGAAGAAAACACTTCCTTGATTAAATTGTGAAGCTAAAATGTCTTTAATTATGTAAAGTATGTGTTGCAGTGTGCCTGGGTAGTATTAAATGACAGGAACATAAATAGTAACAGTACATATTGAAAGAATGATAGGTCTAGTCAGAACATTTACAATTTTAACAACTCCTTTGTCTAGTATGGAGTCGAAATTGCCATCAGAAATACCTGTCATTTGCTTTATGTGGTGTAATTTTAGAACTAGTATTGTTTCAAAACATGCATAAGTGCTATTTATCCAAAATATATGTATATTATATTATTTGCTTGCAGTCATGGTTTTGAAAAGGATGTGCTGGAAATAAGTATGATTAAAAGAGTTATTATTTAGGTCTTTTATTTGAGTTCAGAATATATTGGCTATAGATACGGTGATGATCGTTCACTTCAAATACGGCTCATAAAAATGTTTGTCAAGAAGCTCCAATTTGAAATGGGATTTTTATTTTTTTTTTAATATCTTTGACCATTTCAGTTTTCAATGTTCATTTCTATGAAAGTCAGTGTACTTGTTATCCATGACTTGAAGGTTATAGGCTGTACACACAAAATACATTTCTGTGCACCAGTGAATTTGAAAAAGGTACCGGTAGTCGTGGTTTTCATCAAAGAGTGACTCTCCCTCTGGAGACATAGATGTCTAATTTTAAGTTTCGAATATGGCACAGAGAACGGTGACATTATTTGATCCTTTGACTAATATGGACATACCTTCCACAGTGTGAGTTATATTTACAAAACCATCTGGTGACGCATCCAGAAGTGGAAAATCCACAGGGCTGTACTGAATTCACAGAGCCCTCCATATACCTCTGTACAGTGACAATATTATGTTTCTACCCATGTTCAATAGGTGCGGACTTTACATTTGTGACAACATTAAATGATCTGGCTAACTTGGTGCTATCTGTTCTGTTTGGTGACTTTCATATTCAACAAAACACTTCCTAGACTGAATTGTGGGGTTAAAATTTCTTTAATTATGCCGAATATGTGTTACAGTGTGCCTAGGTGGTTTTAAATGACAGAAAAATAAGTAGTAAAAGAGTACATATTGAGAGAAGAATAGGTCTAGCCAGACATTTAAAATTTTCAAAATGAACAATTCAGTAAATATTTGATACAGTAAAACCTGTCTTGAGAGACCTCTGCTATGAGAGACCACCCGTTTTGAGAGACCAGGACCTCCATGCACATATTTATTGAGTATATAGTTTTATTACCTGCTATGAGAGACCAACTGTCTTGAGAGACCGTTACTTTTTGGCAGAAGAGGTGGTCTTTCAAGACAGGTTCTACTGTATTAATATATTAGTTTCTATCTGATTGCAAGTCTAATCTGTACATCAATTTAAAAATTAAAAAGTAAAAAGGACCACATTGGAAAAATACATTCACTTTTATGTAAACTGTTCAGCCAGTGTAACTTTGACGTCCTTCTGAAGTAAACATAACGCATCTGCACGTTCGAAAAGTACAAATATGTTTAAAATCTTTAATATTTCAATGTATGGAGATAAAATTACACTTTCTTTACAAATTAGTCCCTTGGCCATGGTTGTTGTTAGTGTTGCAGGGTTTAGCGCCATTTTTCAGCACAAGATAGGCAATACATGGCGGCCAGTATAAATGGTGGAGGAAGAACCCAGGGAAATCCCGGAAAGAACCACCGACCCACGAGAAGCTTTCTCACATACCCACATTGGCCGAACTCGAGACTCGAACCCATGCAGACAGAGGTGAGATGGCAATGATCCATAACAGTGAGCGCTTTGGACCGCTCAGTCACTCGGGGACCCCCTTGGCCATTGTATAATGGGGAGTGTTCGGGACAGCAGAACCACATTAGGATCGTAAAATAACTTTATAAGCAACCCTTTTCCGAAGAACGATAGCATTGGTTATAAAAATGTAGATGCACATGTTCAGTTCGTTACATAAAAGATGGTATGGTTTGGCTGTTGAGTATTTGTGACCATCGTTAAATTTACAGGCCAGCAAGGAACCAGCCACTAATAGTGCGTGTGTGTGCTTTCAGTATGATTTTTTGTTTTCTTTTAACTCAAGATAAATTTGTTTTTAAACTAATTAAATTTGTTTGTAAACTAATAGATACATGTATTATGTTGTGTGTTTTTAAACTTCTACTGGTCATATAGGCCTTTTCAATAAGCGTTGTTGTCTCGCCCTAGTAGGAACTCTTCAGTGCATCTTTTGCGCATGCATTATCTGCCGCTTCAGCTTCCGTGGGCTACCCATTCATCAGCTGTCAAACAATGCCTGTTGCAAAAACCTGCAAGTATTGTTGCATTTGTAGCAATTTCAGAGGGAAGGAAGTAGATGGGAAAACAATATCATTGCACAGATTTCCTGCAAGATGTAAACTACATAGAGTTTGGCTTCAGTGGTCACGGCTAGTACGGAAAGATTTCACTTACACAGGTAATAACCAAATGTGTTCCTGTCATTTTGTGAGTAGACGTGGGCCGTCAAAAGAGCATCCAGTGCCTTCAGTTATCCTGAACAAGGTGTTTCAAACGTCAGTAAGTGGCTGCATTTAATACTATTATGCTCCATTCATTGTAAACGAGATGTGGGTTAGGATTTATTCTTATTCTGTGGTTTTTAATCAGTTGCAATCAATAGCATTGTGTATGCATTTAAACAGTCATATTCCATATTTAACTTATTAAGTGTACTCCACACTGTGATGTGTTACATACAGATGTTCAGAGATAACACAAATGGTGCATTTGCATGTAGTCTGCTACTGCATTGTAGCTTAATTTGATGTTGTATCGACCTTTATCAACTGTTGTATTGTCTTTAAATATGCTGTTGCCATTGGCACTGTAATGTCTACAGGTGCGCAGTTACACTATAAATATAGACTGTCTACAAATCCAGTACTTAAAGGAAATGCTGTAACTTACACCAGCACCAACTTTTAATTGTGCATGCTACATGTATATGTAAACATTAATTAACTGTTAAAAAATTTATGTCTATATTTGTATAATTATTTAATTTCAGAATCTGAAGAGTGAAACCTTGGAACTTGCCAATAGTGACTTTCAACTAAATGAAGATATGGAACAAGGTGATATTGCTGAACAACAGAGTGATGACAAGGATGATTCAAATAATATTTCATAACCATTTATAGCAAAAACCGAATCACTTCTGGACACCTATACATTTATATGATTATTGTGGACCAATAAATTTAAAAGATATTTCCGCCAGTCATATTAACAACCAATCAACACAAACCAATACCCTACTGAAGATATATGTTTCTACACAGTGTAATTTTAATGAAATGTCACCTGAATATGGCACCCCTGTTAACAAAGTGAAAACTGTAGATTGCGGGATACAGGTTAATTCCCCTGTTTTAACATTTGAGGATATTGAAAATGATGACCAAAAAATGCTATTTTATAGTGGAGTTCCAAATTCAGCTATTTGCAAGGCATTTTTGATAAAATTAAGGATGATGCTACAAGTCAGACAGCTCGTTATGGTGCTACAAGTGGAAAGGGACGTCCAAGACACTTGCGTCTGATAGATGAATTTTTTCTTGTCTTGATGCGATTGAGACTAGGCTTGTTACTGGAAGATTTAGCCAATCGATTTAACATTGGAATGTCGACATATGGAATGATTTTTAATAAGTGGATTGATTATTTTTATATACAGTTAGATTTTCTAATCCAATGGCCTTCAAGACGTGCTGTTGATGAACATATGCCACTTTGTTTCAAGGAAAAATATCCAAATTGTAGGGTGATAATTGACTGTACAGAGTTACGCACGGAAATGCCTAGTTCCTTACAGCACAAATCTTTGATGTACAGTGATTACAAATCACATATCATATGACATGGAAAGGGCTAATTGGAATGAGTCCAGCCGGGGTTGTAACATTTGTATCAGATTTGTGGGCAGGCAGTGCAAGTGACAAACAAATTACTAAGGACAGTGCCCTGGTTGACATGTGTGAACCTGGAGATGCTATTATAGCAGACAAAGGATTCCTTATTTCAGACATCACAACCCCAAAATGTGTCCATCTCATCATCCCTACGTTTAAACAAAAGAAAAAACAGTTCTCCAAAAGAGAAGTGCAACAAACACGAACAGTTGCAAATCTTCGTATCCATGTTGAGAGACAGATGGAAAAGATAAAAAAAAATTAATATTCTTAAAACTGTTATGCCTATAAATATGTCACAATAAGTAACAAAAATATGGAAGATATATACACAATTAATAAATTTACAGCCACCACTTTGCAAAGCAAATTAGTATTATAATACTTTAATTTAGATGTATTACAGCAGTCTGTTATGACCATATGCATGACATTACTTTCAAAATTTTGTGGCAATAATTTTGACTGTTAAAAATACCTGCCTATATAACAATGCATATTTAAAACTCATTAAGTAAACATGTCAACTGCAGTTTTAATAAAGAAAACATTAAACTCTTCAGTCCATATTGTTGTGTAACCTTTTATTCAAATCTCATTGAGTCGATAAATTACTCGAAATGTCACCTTATGTCATTAATTTGACAATCAATTTATTTCTTTTTCTCATCATCACTGACCGACTGGTAGAGAGAGAGGCACCTCTAAGCACACGTGTACATTTCAGGAATAATTCCTCTCAAAGTCCAAACCACAAAATCACACCAATCCTTGCCCGTAATGGCCATTTGTTCTTGCACTTGAAAATAATATTCATGCTTCCTTTTTAAGATTGCACTGCCATGGAGGTCTAATGTGCAGAAGAAATCTGAATTTTGGGCACATTCACTTGGAGATTTAAATTTCCCTCTGTCGGATGCTGGACACTTTATTTCCAGTAGCCTTGAGGAATTTTGACAACAAGGATCATGAACAACTCCATCTGGACTGGCACCCAAATGGGGAAAAAGTGTTAACATAAAGCCCACATGGTGTCACATGAAGATCTGGATGAGATTGTGTCATGATATTTATGTAAGTTATCCAGGCTGCAGGTTCATGATCCCTACCCCATTTGACATACTTGTTATCAAATGATGTATAGCCCGTGATAACTTTTACTAAATTGTCTGGTCGAGTAGTTTCTTTACGCATTACCACTTGGCCAAACTTTGAACTTATAATTCTACCTTTGTGGCATTCCATGCACCTATTGTTAGTATGCTGGCCTCTCGTTCCAAGTTCTGTTTTGACACATTGTTCTTTAGAATAGGATATGTTTTAAAGTGATTATGGAAATGAATTGTGGCGCTTTCAGAAGATAAATATGTTTTATCAGAAAGCATGAAGTCAGTGTTGTCGTTGAGTACTGGTATGGTATCTTTTCATCCTTGATCTTCTCAAACTTGGTTAACCATCTTGTGACTTTAGTTTTAAAAGATTTTGTCCAAACCTTTCAACATTAACAGTTGGTTTTAAACTCCTCAATATTATATAGTGAGTGGCAAAAGGAAAGATCCTTGGATTTCTTAGGACTAAGACGTTGTTTCCTGGGATTATTCCATTTTGATTTGGCAGAAATCGAAGCATTAGTTCCATCTTTGTTCTGTTCAGATATATCCACCAGTGAATATAACATTGCCCCGATATGATTGCAGGTTTCACCCAGACTGAAAAAAAAAAAAACAAAGTCAAGAAAAAGAACTGGTGTACAAGGTCCCTCACTGTTATATATGTATAATTAAATATGTATTGTAATAAGTGATTAAATTTAACTAGGGGTAGGGTAGGGTGGTGGTATTTGCAAATGCATAGCCATATACTGTTTCTATTATTCGAATTTTTTTTCTAATTATAATTAATGAAGTATGATACACATTGTAGAATTTTTATAACAATATATTTGGGTATTTTTTTAAACCTGGAACTTGGATATTTAAATAACTCAACCAAAAAGTACCGGACATGCAGATTTATATTTTAAGCCAATTTGAGAAGATAGGAAAATGTATGTCCTTTTTTCTTTAACAAAAAGATGTGTGTGGCATCCAGGCTTGATAATAACTTTTAATAAAGCAGGTATCACAAGACAAAATATATAACAACGACATAGTTACCTAGCTGTACAATTGCAATCTGCTGAATTCACATGTCCAGTGACTTTGGACAGACTGACCCATACAGTATAATCCTTCTTAGCACTGTGTGGTAATGACAGTATCACTTGACATCTCATGCAACAATGTGAACATTCCTCCGAAACATTGTTAAATTCAACATTGTGGACGTGCCGGTCTTGAAAAAACACTTCACTCTTCAACTGTCGCTTTGCCTTCATTGTCAAAACTAAATAATTGTAAACGTCATTGTCTGTAAAATTCGGGTTGTTACACAGATCTTTTTTTCGTCCAATTATTCAATGACGATGGCGATGGCATTTTCTCAACAAGAGGAGTGACTAGTTTCTCGGTTGTCCTTGAATTGTGCCCCTGCTGACCGTCTAACGAAGCACAATTTGCATCTTGTAGGCCCAATGCTTCAATCCTCTTCGCTCACTTGACTAATTCTTCTTTTGTCCCATTAACATTCTGCCCATGCTGTCTCAAGTAAGATTTAAGTTCGGGATTTTACACCTTTCCAAAACGTCATCATTTAAATAGCTCATTGTAGCGAGTGCTCAAAATCGATAAACATTGCCCCGGAATTTGATTAAGTGATGACAGCGCCCCCTATCTTAGGGGAGTAGGTAACTTATTGAAAAGGCCTATACCAGAAGAGCTTTTAGATGGTCTTTTGACTGTCTTCAGTAGTACATTGTTTGTGTGTGTTAAGACAAGTTTGTTGTCACTGCTTCTCCTTAACTTTTTATAGGATTACATGAAACTTTACAAACAAATTCATCCCAGGGTCTAAAACATGGTGCTGCTCAGACATCTAATATGGCCACCATAGTGGCCATCTTAAAAATATTGTTATCACCATTCTTAAATGGATGGTCGTATCACCATTCTATTTTCACTAAAAGACTTCACATGATGTCTAGCTGGTCCTTAGTAATGAAAATAATATCACCAATATGGCTGCCACTGACCATCTTGAAATTCTTGTTGTTGCTACTATTCCTGCATGAACGGGCATATCAACATGTGGTATTCACTAAAAGAATTCTGCTGCAGGCAAGTTGCTCCTCGATAAAATGGTGCCAATCTGACTTCCAGTATGGCCCAAATTACAGCCATCATGACAATCTTGTTATTGCTACTTCTTCTGACTGGAGGTCGATATCAACACGAGGTTTTCACTAAGAGACTTTGTATAATGTCTTGTTGGTCCTAATTAAAATGGTGCTGATCTGATATCCAATATGGCCACTACATTAGACATCTTGAAAGCCTTGTCTTCGCTACTTGAATGGATGGTCATATGAACATGGAGCTTTAACTAAAAAACCTCATGGGCATAAATGACAATGGAACTGATATTAAGTTCAGTATGGCCACTACAGCGACCATTTTTCAATATTGTTATTTCTACTCATCATTTATGGATGGTTGTGTCATCATGGGGTATTCACCAAAATACTTCTTAAAATGTCTAGCTGCTCCTAAATAAAAAGGGTTCCGATCTGACATCCAGTATGGCCGCCATGGCAGCTATCTTAAAAATTTCGCTATCGCATCTCTACTTAAACAGAAAGTAAAAATGACATGGGGTTTTCGCCATACGCCTTTGTATGATGCCCAGTTGGTCTTAAAAGAAAACTGTGCTAATCTGATTACCAAACTCTCCATCACGACAGGGCTTATCATTGGAAAAGTGCAGTAAATGTATTGGGGGCCCCGAGTGGCCGAGTGGTCTAAAGCGCTCTCCGTTACGGATCTCTGCCATCTCACCTCTATCTGGGTTCGAGTCTCGGATTCGGCGAATGTTGATATGTGAGAAAGCTTGCCAGTAGTTTCTCGTGGGTCGGTGGTTCTTTCCGGCGATTTCGCGGTTTCTTCCTCTACCATTAATACTGGCCGCCATGTATAGCCTATCGTGTGCTGAAAAATGGCGTTAAGCCCTACAACAACAACAACAACAACAACAACAACAGCTGTATTTGCTTGATATATTTAACAGTTGAAAGTGTTCTCAGCTCTCATCGGGCTCAAAATTACAATAGCATTCCCACTGCACTATCATTTTAGCCTTGTGACATTTTAGAACCCACTGTTACACTTTAATGTTTCCTGATATGCATTAAAATTTAATCAGTTAATTAAACACCCTATCGGCAAATACTAAAACCCCATCATTCAGATCACGCCTTTTCTTTTCTTTTATGTGTGATCTTTAATATAATACAGGATAATTGCTTGCTTGCTTAGCTACTAGATGTATATGTTGTACCTGCCTTGGCCAGGCTTCTGGTGAATAATCTTTGTTTTTGGATTTTCACTAAAATAGTCACACGATTCGCCTGCCATGACGGAGTTCACTGGTATCATATATTACATATCTCGGTGATTTCCATGATCAACTACTAACGTGTGAGAGATATTTTCAAATTAAGCAAGTGATCATTCTGAAAAAATTAGCTCTGCACCTTCAGAACAAGCATACAATTACCCAGCTAGCTCCATCTCGATCAGTCATTGATGATTACACATTGGTGATACCAACTGAGATAGTGGAAATGACCTAAAGAAAGATCATAAGAAAGGAAAGGATAGTTTTCAGTAGTGAATGAGAGTGTTCATATACTTGGGTGAAAATCAGTGGATCAGATGGAGAAAAAAAAATTCTGTACTGCTACATTTTGGTTTAGATCTACTTAGTTGCAAATGGGTGATATGAGAGGGTGGATTGGAATTGAGTGGCACTACTTTAGGCACTATTAAAACTTGTTATTAGCAAGTCTGTCATAGAATAGAAGAGGTGATACGATTGTCTATCATGTATCATTTGCTATTCATCCATCTGTCTGTTACTGCTAATTTCATATCACAGCTTCTAAACTGCTTTGAGGATGGCAGTGAACCTTTTTTACACACTCATTCATCCCGTGGTCTAGTTGGTCCGAAATGAAGATGCTGCTGCTCAGACATCCAGTATGAAATTCTTGTTATCTTTGCTTCTCTTGAATGTAGAATCACATTGACATAGATTTTTCACCAAAAGTCTTAACATAAATCTAACGTCCAGTTGGAAATCTTGTCATTACTCCTCCTCATGGGATGGTGATATAAAGTTTTAACTAAAAGACTTCGCATGATGTCTAGTTGGTCCTAAATGAAAATGGTTCTGATCTGAGTTCCATTATATCTGTCATAGCATCGATCTTAAACGCTTGTTATCATTATTCCTCCATAGCGGATATTTTTATGACAATGATGCTGGTCACAACTCCAATATGACTATCATAGTGACCGTTCTGAGAATTTTGTCATCATTGCTCCTGCTAAATGGATTTCATATTAACATGGGGATTTTGCTAAAAACTGAAGGTGTCTAAAGAATATGGTGCCACGCAGACCACCACAGTGACCATTTTAATGGTCATATCAGCATGGTGTTTTAACTGAAAGACTTCTTATGATGTCTGGTTGGTCGTAAATGACAATGATGCTAAACTGAGCACCCAAATGGTCATTTGGAAATTCTTGTTCTACTCTTCTGTGGAAAGTCATTTTGACATGTGTATTTGTCAGAAGAGTTCTTCTGATGTCTAGTTGTTTCCAAATGAAAACAAAGCAAACTGACCCTCAGTACGACCACCATGCTGGCCATATTGAAAGTGTCATTAACTCTGCTCCTCCTAAATGGATGATTATATCAACATTGGCTTTTCATCAAAAGGCTTCTAATGATGTCATGTTGGTCTAAATGAAATGGTGCCGATCTGGCATCCAATATGGACGCCAGTGTGGCCACTGAAAATCTTGCTATGGTGGTGTTCTACAGTTTCGTATTTTGCATAGGGTTAGAATTTTAAAGAAAAAGAATTACCCCGGGTTTCCTCACTAGTTTTACTGGCTATTTAAAAAAAGACCTTGTATATCTTAGGTATTGTTCAAAGAACCTTTAATTCCCTTTATTTTGGTATATGTTTGATGGGTGTGATATGGGTTATAGAGTATACAGCTTGGCCTTACTCCAGATGTGCACTTTTCAAAAACTGCTAGCTCCTTTTGATCATTTTCACTTCCTGAACTTCAGAGGTAAATTGTTAAAAAAAGAGCCGATAACTTTTTTTTTTTACATTTTATATAATTGGTAATTCATTCATTGCACTTTCATAAGCTGGTATTGTCTAGTCTGGCAAAATTCATTTTCCCTATTTTAATAGCTGCCAAGGATAGTGTACTTTAGGCAAATTCAGGCTGTATTTCCATAGAATAAAAGGAACTTAACAGTATTGTGAATTAAATCCCAAATAGTCCTAAAAATTCTATCACATTTCCAAAAGTATATTGTTCTAAATGAATTCTAGTGGTGTTCCAAGTATATTCCAATCTTGCATGTACTGATGTACGAATGGTCTTCAATTTGCGAATTTGCAAATGGTCTTGCTGTTTCAAATTGATGTAATCTAGAATATGTCCTTGAATAAATTCACAATATTCCTCAACGAGTGATTTTATCCTAAGGTCAATGAGCACTTTGTAATTTCAATAAATGCACAATATTCCTCAACGAGTGATTTTATCCTAAGGTCAATGAGCACTTTGTAATTTCAATAAATACTGGTAATTGAAATATATAAATCTTCTCAACTAATAATTGAACACTATTAAAAGACCGATTCCACTACAGATGCTTAGATTGGAATAGTAATTCTGATTTAAAGAACATTCCATGTATATACCTTCTCATTTGACCTATGTTGCAATAAACCATTTTCTGGAAATAGTCTGTCATCTTAGTAGAATTTCCATCAAATTCGTCAAAAAAGGTCAGGTCCGTTTATATAAATTTTAGCAAGCTGCCAGGAGAAGGGCAGGTACACCATGTTTTCTGAGAGGAATACCAATGTCCTGAATTCACATCCAAGTAAACATGTTTACAAACAAAATTGCATTACCTTAAAGTACAGGCCCACGATAACGAACACAATTACAATTTAATATGTTGTTTACAAAATGACCCACAACACCGTATAATCATTAAAAAAATACTATAGATATACATAGCAGTCTCCTTTGTCTTAATCGAAAAATGGTATTGTATTAAATCCCTGGAAATTCTTCTCACAGAGTAAAGCTTCAGTCCATTCTAGGGACTATTGTTATTTTTATTGTAGTAACAGTAGTATTTGCTGTTATAGTTTACTTTGTTGTTGTTATTTTCCGGAATGTGACAAGGAATTGTGTGCATGAAAATTAGATGTTGCTCAGGAGTTGCTCCCAAGCAAGAGCAAGAAATAGTTTGATTAAAAAACATAACTGAAATGGATGCTGCACTATGAAATTTTCTTTTGTATATCCAAGTAGGAAATGGTGCAGTTTGGATCTTCACCCTGTTTTGAAGACGCAATTAAAAAGTAAACGATTGTTCCTTGATTTATACTGAAATATTTTCCCAATGACAAACTAGTTGCAATTGCAATTTTTTTACATGATAATTAAGTGTTGATAGTTTTTAATCAGTATATTGCTGCATTAATAGGCATCATCATTTCATTTGTTAGAATCACAGAAGTGAGCATGAAAACCTCAACCAGTGAGCTGTGTATATTATGCCTGCATTTGGAATAAATATAACGTGGATAGTTTCAATATTTAAATTCAAAGGCTAATGAGTTTCGATATTTATTAAATTCAAAGACTAATAAGTTTTGATATGTCAAAAGCAGTTCATACCAAAAATGGTAGCCAGTTGAAATTTTGGAAACAAGATGTAAATGATGCAACAATCCAATTTGTATCAAACTTGCTGGCTGTGAAGAAAAAAAAAAATTGCATTATTAATTATTTTACAAATTCCGTATGTCATTGCGGGCCGCAGGAAATAATTTCATGGGCAACGTGTTTGAGACCTCTGGACTAGACATAAGTTGGGTGTACCTTCTAGCAATGCATGGCAACCTTAATGTTTTTTTTTTTTTTTTTTTATAGTTTTTATACAACAACCATGTAATAATATTACATGTGCAAATGTTTTCCAGATGTCAATCTGATTGTTCTTTATTTTCTTCAGAATAAGTTAGGCTCCCTACAATCTGTAATAAATATAATATAATATATATAAATAAATATAACTTGGATAGTTTCAATATTGAAATTCAAAGACTAATGAGTTTCGATATTTTTTGAAATTCAAAGGCTAATAAGTTTTGATATGTCAGAAGTGGTTCATATAAAAAAAACGGTAGCCAATTTAAATTTTGGAAAGAAATGCAACAATCCAATTTGTATCAAACTGGCTGGCTGTGAGAAAAACAATTTGCATTATTAATTATTTTACATATTCTGTTTATCATTGCGGGCCGCAAGAAATAATTCCATGGGCAACGTGTTTGAGACCTATGGACTAGATACATGTAGTGAGTACCTTCTAGCAATGCATGGCAACCTTAATGTTTCTTCTTATAGTTTTTATACAATAGCCATGTAATAATATTACATGTGCACCTGTTTTCCAGATGTCAGTCTGGTTGTTCTTTAATTTCTTCAGAATAAGTTAGGCTCCCTACAATCTGTGGTCACCAAACTATCTGAGCAGCTTGCCTTTGGGAAGATTCTGATTAATTGTAGGTATCAGAAGTCAGGCTGACTAGGACTGAAATACTGAAGATGGTTATTTCCATGTATACTCACTGCCTTGACCAAACCATGTAGATGACTCACATACGAGATGCGAAAGATACTGATAGATTGAAAGAGGATGACCAACTTGTTACATGGTGCTTTTGTTGGTTATTATTATCTAGGAGATACTCGACTTTGATGCTATTGCCTGGGCTGAGTAAATAACATTGTAAAATATGAAATTAATGGATGGAATAACAGGTCTGAGCAGAGATATAGAATAGAACAACACGAGCCCCCATATGTAAAATATAACAGTTTAATCAATTACATACATAAAATGCAATTGAACATGACATTTGAATGATACACTGTCTCTTAGAAATAGAATTTCAAGATTTATAAGAAATGCAGTTATCCATGTTATTATACCGATAAAACAAATTTCATCATAGAGTCGAGTGAACAATAAAACTCATTACTCAGCATGCCGGCATAACCTGTTTGTGTCTCATCCTTCCAAATTAAGTGTTTGTGAGAGATCAGAGTCGCTCTATTCGTTTTCCTCTTTTCTCTCTCTCCAGCCTCTTTTGGGTCTTCAATCATAACCTGGTTGTCTGTTCTCTTTCCCCACTGTGTGGTTTAGATATAGAGCTCTTTTCACCCTTATGCTTTCCAAGACACGCTCTCTTTTCTATGACTGAATGTTTGTGTGTCATTCACTTCCAGACACCCATCCCTTGAATAATGTTTTAATGAGAAAATATACGTGCTGTTTTTCTTGGAGTTGGGCTTCCCCTTCCTCAGAAAATCTTGGACTGCCAAAACGTTTGAAGAAGAATACTTAAAACATTGAATTTTGTCAAGGAAGCACACTCCCTCGTTTAACTTATCCAATCAGGATTAACTATATCTAGCTGCCACAACTTTAACCACCCCAGCAAAGTTAGAATAATTCTATCTGGTCCGCCATTATTAATAACTATTCAGGAAAAACTAATTTTAGACACTTCTTTCCAAATGGCACCAGACTGCTCAGGTGGCCTAGTGGCTAGCGCGCCCACCTCAGATGCGTGAGTTTGAGGGATCGAACACCAGCAGAGTCATACCAAAGACTTATAACATGGTTCTAACAGCTGCCTTGCTAGGCGCTTAGCAATAAGAGGTTAGTGCAAGGACTGGTCAGCCTACTATAATGTAACTGGGTGGGAGATCATGCTACATGTCTGCGGCATATCACCCCAGTGCTAGACATCACTATAAACTTCAGTACTGCAGAATTGTAGTGATATGACTGTAAAATTGTTAAAGCTACATTAAAAGTTCAAATCATACGCACATAATCCAAATGCCACAAAATTGCCTCAGGCTCCTCTCTACGTTGTCGTTTCCCACAACTTAACTCCATGTTAATATCGCCTCTTCTATATCTCACACCATTATTTCAGCAGGTCCTAATTAAAAATCAATCATGCCCCATCTCATGCAGCAGAGCATCCCATCCTTTGCAGGCAGTGATTTATTGCGGGCCAAGCCTGTACGTTAACGTTAATTGTTATATGTCGCCTGAACCGCAACAAGATTCCACTCTGTTATGGTGCAATGATCACCTTCCAAAATCCATACTGTTAAATTGATTTTGTTGTCAGTGGTCAGGGTCATTGACTATTTAAGGAAATATAGTTTACTGACAATATCTTCTGTTCTTCGTTACCTACTATAAACCAGAGATTGTGGATGTCATGCATTTGAGACTCAAAACATTTCTTCATTTTGGGGGCAAAGATCCTCAAATACGGTTTCAACAAAATACTTTAAGTTCTGTTCCTAATTTGACCAAATTGTGTTGATGACTTACATTTTAGACAAGGAATACATCTATTGTTTTGTGACTTTAGAATTCAAAGTCCACGGTCACTGTGATGTAAAGAATCTATATTACCAGTCTTGACACATTTGCACTTGAGATCTGCGTTCCATACTGCGGTCAATTTTTTTTTTTTTTGCTTGCATTTCATGCTATAAACAAACAAAAAACAATTTGATATTTACTTCTGTGACCAAAAATTGTCAATTGGTTGCATTTGAGTTGTGAAAGACGATGTATTTGATAATATAGTAGGTAAAGACTTTTGGGGTGCCACCCACGATAATGGAGGTGCAAGTGCTGCTACTGATTCTTGGGGAATGCACTGAATGGCGCTCATAATTGTGGGAATGGGTGTTTGGTGTACCATTTATGGTACTCATGTGGCTGATAGGAAAACAAAACTTGTGAGGATTTAATTTATTTATTTAAATTATTGATTGTAATTGCAAAGTGCTCTTTGACTTCAGGACTAAATTACTATCTTGGAATTATTATGAATTTATTCAAGGACATGTTGGATCATATTGTTGTGTTACATCAAGACAGTCAGCACATCCACAATATTCCAGACTTACGGGACATCAGAGCATTCAGTATCAAATTTCTTTTGGAATACTACTGGAACTCATTTAGAATACTTGATACCTTTGGACTTAAGTTGCAACTTTTTGGGACTATTTGGGATGTAATTCACAGTAGTTTAAGTTCCCGTTAAACTTTCATTTTGTATTCTAGGGAAATAAATTATTTGTTGAATTTTATGAAAAACTTGTTGGTTTTCACTAGTTTCTGATACTTAGTTTAAGCCATAGGGTCATAACACCAGTCAGTGCTGTGTTCGGGGGTGGGGGTAAAAAAGATGTACAATACTGGCATAATGCATTGCCATTTTTCTTTGCATAAAACCTAGTACATGTATACTTTTTTATAATTATGAATTTATACAAGAAAATGCAGCTAGATTGCACTGGTTGCAAATCGCCATATTAGTTCTTTAATTAAATTGGAAATACACGATGCTGAGTTTCTCTTAAACAGGTTTAACACATTGTTGCCAGGGGGAGGAGGGGCAGACCCCTTGCAAAGTTGTGATCATAACAGTTCATGCCATGAAATTAATTCTAACTCATTTGTTTTTGCATGATTTTGCAACTGGCAACAATCTGTGCCCAAATTTTCAGCATGTCAGTGCTGATTAACGGTGCATGCATACAAGTTTTGTTTTCATCTATCTGTTTATAACAGCTTGAACTCACTAGACAACATTGTGGCATGGAGATATAGAATTATCTATTACAGTATGAACTGTGTTTGTAGCCGTTAATCGGAGAACTCCAGGTAGCACGATGGAACAATGCATTGCAAGTTTCTCAGATTTTATTTTTCACAAGATTTATTTAGGATTCATGTAGAGCTTAAAGAAAAAAACAAAAAACAAAAAACAAAACAAAACAAAACAAAACTGATAGTACAATGACAAGGCTCCCTCTAAATCAAGATTGAACCCCTCCTGTAAGCTACCTGTCTTATCTGTTCACGAGAGGTGCTATATAATTTGTCTGAAAGAAACCTTGATCCATTTGTCGAAAATATGGATTTACACAAAAACTGCAAAGTAGAGGTATAGTAGTCAAATGTATCCCCCTCTGAAAGTTTATCCAGGGACAAACATGGTTAGTTGATTTTTTCCCCAGGAAGAGAATCAGTTAGCCAATTCTTTCGCTGAGGGAAACAACTGGCTAGCAAATTCATTCCCCATCCAGCTGAAAGTGTCCCCCCAGGGGAAAGATTTGGCTAGGTGATTCTCCCCCCTCCAGTTACACCATTAGAACAATTAAATAGCAAACTAAAATTATAACAACAGATACTAACTTATTTTAAGAATTTTATAAGAAATCACCCCCCCCCCAATATATTTGTTTTTAAAACCAACCATTTGAAAATAAATATTTATGTTACAACCTTCCATATTAACAACAATATATTAATGTCCTTCCTTCATTGCAGGGGTTTACATGTTTTTCTTATTTTGTTTGGATTTTACATATAATTAGACTATAAGATGAGGAAATATAACTAGTCTATGGTCTCACATAGAAGATATATGATTGTCCCAATTTGTCAGTTTTTATCAGCATGTATAAGCTAATTTTGTATTTTATTGAAATTGCTAATTAAAAAGAAAATAATAGGACGTTTGCAACCAGTGTTTCTTAAGTATTCTAGGTGTTTCTCGCTGTATGTATATTAAAGGAAAGTGTCACAGGTGTGATGATTACAGGTGATTGTTAATATTCTGATATTTTGGGGGTTCAAGGGATCGGGGACGGGTGGTATCATTTGAAAACAAGTAAAGCCTATTGTCTATTGCAAAACCCACCAGAAATGCCGTATGTTGTGTAGGTAGTAATTATCTGAGGTAATTCCAGGTGTTCCTACAGGAAATGTGTCTATAATCTCATTTATAAGATCATCTGGTGGCATCAATTCTTGGCATAAATAAAGCTGAATATCCTTAATAGTACTTCTTCACTCACAATCATGGATGACAATTTATACATCGAAATAGTATCGGATATTAACGATGGCACCTACCCAGCAAATCTGGCAGCTATCAAAGCTCTCAGTAAGAGAAAGAGTGAATCGAGGTTAAAGGCTTTACAGCAAGTAATGGTGTACTTTACAAAGATAACTGTCGTGTTCATAAAAGAAATGAAGTATCATCAGTCCTAGCAAGCTTTCATTTTGGTAAGTAGTACTTTAAAAAAAAAAATTAGTAATCAAAATATAATATTAATGCAGATAACATGTACAGAGCCGGGGTCTATTGGCTGTAATGCAAAGAAAAACAATTTAACACTTCTTGCTAAGCTGATTAATATATTGATACATCCATACTCTATCAAATTCAATTATCCATCATTATTCCAGGGATTGGAATCTGTTTGTAACTGCTCTGTCTTACCCTTTGTTTTCCTCTCTCTCTCTCTCTCTCTCTCTCTCTCTCTCTCTCTCTCTCTCTCTCTCTCTCTCTCTCTCTCTCTCTCTCTCTCTCTCTCTTGTGTCCCCTCTTTATTTCTCACTCTTCCTCCCTGTCATCCTTCCTTCCCCCTCCATATTCCTTTTCATTTCATTCTTCATCTCTTTCTTCCTCTCTCTATCTTCCTTTCTCTCCTCCTGTCTTCTGTCTTCCTCTCTTTCATCTTTCTCTTTCGCACTCTATCTTCTTTTTGACCTGTCTCTCTTCCTTAAGTCTTCCTCTTTGTCTTCTTTCTTGGCCTCTTACTCCCTTCCCCTTTCTTCCTCCCTCTTATCCTGTCTTATTCCCTCTTCTTCTTCCTCTGTGTCTGTCTTCTTTCATTCTCTTCCTCTACTCTCTCTCTCTCTCTCTCTCTCTCTCTCTCTCTCTCTCTCTCTCTCTCTCTCTCTTCCTCTTTCCTTTTCTATCTCCCCCTCTCACTTTACGTCTATGTTTGTTCCTCTCTCTTTCTTCCCCTCTTTCTTTTTGGCTGTCTTTCTCTCTCACTTTTTCTCTCTTACACTGACTCTCTCTCCATTTTCACCATCTGTCTCTAGAACTCTCGTGTATACTCCTCTTCCTCTGTCCTCTCTCCCTCTATCTCTCTCTTCCTGTTTTATTTTTTTTTTCTATCTCTGTTCCTTTCTCTGTTCTTTCTAGCTCTTGCTCTTACTCTCCTCTCTCTTGTTTGCTTCCTCCGTTTTCATCATTGGCCTCAATAGTGCTCTCACATATACTCCCCTCTTTCACTCTGTGGTACAGAATGTGCATAATTATAAATTGTAAACATTCGTTTCTTGTATTTTTGAAGTAAAATTGAATTGTTATATTTTTATTGTAACAGGTAAATACACAGGTGGACATCTAGGCCATGACAAAACATATGAGAAATGCCACAAAGGGTATTACTGGATGGGGATGAAACACCATATAATAAATTATGTAAGTGACTGCGATAAATGCCGTAGAGTGAATCTAGGGCCGATACAAGCAGCACCTCCTCTGAATTCTTTACCAGTGCCATCAAAAGTGTGGAGTTTAGTTGGAATCAATATTATCTGTCCTCTTCCAATGACAGACAATGGAAACAAATATATTGTTGCAGCCACAGATAATTTTTCCAAGGTGTCTGAGGCTGAAGGTCTCCACAACAAAAGAGCTGATGAAGTAACAAAATTTCTACTTAATATCATATGTCGCCTTGGTCCTATCGATCAGGGAAAATAGTTCACAAACAAGCTAATAGATAACCTAACATGAGTTTAATACAGACAGCAGAATTTCCTCTGCATACTATTATAGGGCTAAATTTAGTTATTTCAGGTGCTATGGTATTTTTATAAGTTTTAAAAGAGAAGATGTATGTGTGTATGAAAACTTCTATATTCTCTCCATAAATTTAATATTAGCATGTCTATGATGGAGGAGTAGCTCTTTAGTCACTGTTAAATTTAGAGGCTGAGATTCTGGATGAATACAATATTATTAGCAGCTACTGAAATGCAGTGCTGTCAAGTTACAGTGCTAGTTGAGAAATCAAAACAATGACGTCAGTATGACAGTTGGGTTATGTGTTTGTAAAGCTAATTAAAATCAATTGTAGCAAGTTTGCCTTAATACTTAAACATTAAAATTAGTCACCAGTTGTAGGGAATCTCTTTAAGTAGGTATAAGGTGCTTAACATAAAGTTAGGTAGTTATAGTTTAATTTTGAATTAATGTGGTCATAAGGATAAAGTTTACAATTAATGTCCTATTTAATATGATATTTTTGAAAATTTTAACATACAATAACAGTCGGAAAAGGGTGTGTATGGAGAGTTGATATATGACTTTATTTTGGATTACATCATTTAGATTTTGTGCACTTTGATATGTAGATTAGAGTTAGATAAAGGGTCTGCACCAAACACAATCAGTCCAAAGTTTAATTTTAGAAAAGGCCTTCAGGGAATGCTCTCTCTGAAGTCCGCTAGGATTGTTTATAAGCCAGGTCAAACATAATGCAGGGAGTCAGCATGAAGAACTTGAAGTATCGGAGTTCCGTTAAATGTAGAAAAGAAAAACCTTCTTGCTTATGACTAATTCCCCATAGCACAGTTACTTCAAATTAGGCGCTACTACAATACCATCCACAAACCAATGGGCACAGGGAACATGACAATAGGATCCTGAAAGAAATGCTATCCAAGGTAACCGATGACCGACCAACAAAATGGAATGTCTGGTTGCCCAATATACTGTTTGCATAAAGGACAAATGTACAAGCATCTAAAAGGTCACACCTTTTGAGATTATTTATGGTAGGAAGACTTGTATAATTTCTTCACGTATAAACAAACACAGAGAGTTTATATGTCAGAGTGTAACAGATAAGATTTAAAATGTACAGGGATTATTTATTCTTATAAAGAATGCCAGTACAATAAGGAGATTTGGCTGCAAACTGGCACCGCGATGGTTGGGCCCTTACGTAGTAAAAGATGTTCTTACAAAGCGCAGAGTAAGACTGCAAAATGAACATGGTGGCAAGCTGCTGTCTAACATTTATCATTGTAGCCATTTGAAACTGTATACAAGGGGACCAGCTATGACAAAAGCCACCACCACTACAGATGAGACAAACTACAAGAAAACACTGAAAGAACAACCGAAAAGACTTTAACTCCTCCAACAATAAGTAATGGATTAATTGTAATCCAAATAAAGGTCTTAAAAGACAAACAAGTCAGCAATTGAACAGATTGCCAACAGTACTTCCAAAGAGGCCCCAGGAACACACGGAAAGCAAAAACATTCATAGTATCTTCAATCCTCCTATAGAAAAAAAAATGCAAAAAAAAGTTGCAGGAAAATGCAATTCACCTTTATGAAGTGGCCAAGTTATAATTTACAAAGACATCAGCCCTAACAGAATTGCAAATTGTACAAGGTGATGGTAATTGCATGTTAGGACTATAAGCTTTGCAATTTCAGAAAGTGAAGAGAGTTACAACTTTTGCCGTATTCATATTGTCAGACATATGCGCTCCACAATGGTTACTAAAAATCTTAGCAAATTACCTTAACAGCAATGTAAATAAGTATTTAAAGGACAGTAATATGGAGTTAAATACTGTGTGGGCAACTGATGCCGAGATTATGGGTGCAGCATCATTTGTTATCCATAGACACTTCTGTGTATAGTGCTAGTGGATCGAATTCCAAAGGGGTTAAACACTTCGATTGGTTGAGGCACCAGCATCCTTTTCTCTGGACACTTTCACTCAGTCTGGAATTTATTTACAAAACCTTGGAAATTACCATTTTAATATAACGACCATTTTAATTTTAATATAGTGTTAGGTTACTAAGAAGAAGCATGAACAATAATTAAAGGTTGTATTTCCATGTAAGTCATTTTTGAAAGGTTATTAGTCTGAAATTGTAATCTGTATTAATGTAATGGCTCATTTGAAAGAAACCCTATGTGAGAGTTTGATAGGTGAACTGTTGCATGTATTATATTTCACAAATGGGTTTTGAGCAGATTAAAAAAGAGTTCATTAATGAAAAGAAACCAATTAGTTGTAGTGGGGAAAAATCAGTTAGCTCATTCTGTTCCCCTCACCCTTCCCCAATTTGTCAAGTGACCCATTATATGTATGGTATTTCACTTGTAGGCCTTCAGCATATTACCAGAGAACCCATTAATAATAAGACATTATTGGGTTTGGGGTGGAGGGAAAGAATCAGCTAGCTGATTCTGCCCCCCCTCCCTTTCATGTTCAGTGACTAATTACATGTATAATATTTCACATGTGGACATTAAGCTAATTATCAAAAGAGTCCAGGAGGAGGGAAAGAATTGGATGTTACACCGGTTGAGCTCAGTTCTACTCAGATATGTATGAAAACGGGGGTGGCCTTTATCCCTACCACTCTCGCCACAACACCACAGATGCCAATAACGGGAAGTTGACTGCTCCTCCTTAAATGTTAAATATAGCAAGTTTCATGACGTTTGTATTACTAGTTTTAGCGATTTGTTATTGCACAAAAGCTGTGTCATATAGTTGATAACGATGGTGTCACCCAAGTTTGTGCTAACCTAGAATTCCTTTGTGTGCTTATGTTTATGCTTATTTTGGGGGCAGGTGCTTTACTTCATTTAACAGTTATAAACAGTATGTGCATGCTTTTTAGAATGTAATTGCAAAGTCTGAATATAATCAGAAAGAGAAATTAATGGGTTTTGTTTTTCAGTAACAAGATATCCCCAGTCATCTTGATCCACGTAGATTCAGCCTAAAATATGCATCAAATAATGAGGGATTGTAGCAGTTATCTTTCCTTTAAACCGATCGGTGGCAGCATTGAACAAAACGGTCCAAAATTATATCCGGTATACTTCCTACCTAACAAACAAGCAATACAAACATATAGTATCTTCATTTTGCTTTGCAAAATATGTCAGTTGTACGGATCATGGACGTTATCGGCGGTGAGAGAGGAGTTTAAAAGACGAGGACCTAAGTTTTCTATGTGAAAAAAGGAGTTAATGAATAGGTTAAGCAAACTAGTTATCGGTGATATTGTTGTCGCAAATGGAAAATCACATTTTCTCGTTTCTGCATAAAAATGAAATACACAATTAGCTTTGTGATTTTTTTCCGAAATTACTTTTCAGCAAATTCCTATCCCTCAAATTATAAAATTCTTGGAACATTCAGATATTTGTTCTGAATAATTCAAGATGGTTACTTGGTGGGGTAATTTAGTAAAATATTTAGACTTCCTAAGAAATGATTTTATCAGTTACTTTGGAATTATACAAGATTCTTGTTGAATTGAATATTTTTTTACGTTAAACATATGTTTTATATATTATTAAAGGAATATTATATCTGCATTATATTAAACTATACTTCTTTTTATTCTCAGGTTTTATTCCTATGATGATTCGTTGTTCAAGTATTTTTATAAGTCATATGAATGAAATAAAATGTTACTGTGTTAATGCTGCTCTCCTTCAGAAAATACATTTCTTTTAAAACAGAACATTAATATTTTGATTATGACGTCTTTGCTTCTTAATTAAAATGGGTTTAATTTAATATTCAGCCCATACATGGCTGAGAGAGAGGAAGAGAGATGTTTTTGGTGTGTGTGTGTGTGTGTGTGTGTGTTTACAGTGAAATCTGTCAGATTTGATAGAGGTGAAATATTCTATTTTTATTTTATTCGGACAACCTATACCCAAGTATTATTTGAGAGGGACAACATGGTGCATATTATCATGGTCTAAAAAATGAATTGGTGTGTTTTAGTTTTTCAAGGACACTTTGCAGTAAGATTCAGAACATGAAATTGTATTGTGTCGCAGTAGCATATATGATGTAATATTTTAAATGGAATTGTTTTTGATTACCAAACACATACACACACAAATCTGTTCACCGTTGTATTAATGATGTATTTGCGTGAGGTCTGGCTCTGTTATAAGTCGTATATATTGTAAATTTATACAAAGTCTTATCTATCTCTCCATGAGCATGTATTTCACAATTGTTCACCAAAATAAATGCAATGTTTTAAAAACTGTTTAGTAAGGTTTAAATACGAAACTGTTCTCAACGTTGTTTTGTATTTTTCATTGTCTTATAATGAGTAAATTAAAATAATATATCTAGACTGGTCAGTAATAGATTGTTCTGGGGAACAATAAAGTCCTAGGTTAACCAAATATCGGGACCAGCTTTTTCTGTGGCTCCACCTCTTTGAAAGATAACTGGCTAAGATCCCTCATTGAAGCATATTCATCCATGTTATAAATCTTGTGTGCAGGGAAAACATCGATGTTTTATAATGTGACCAGGGACATTATATTTTTTATTTCTCCATTCAAAATATTTGAAAACAGTTGAACAGATTCATTGCACTTGGAAACCATTTCATTAGTCTTATGTGAAATGAGTCTTTATGTATGATTCTTTATTTATTTTTTTTTACTAATTTATCATATTAAATATAGGGTTGTGTGCATTTAAAAAGTGTTATAGAATTATAACTAACCACCTGTACACTGAATGTTTGTACCATTAGCTGAAATGAAGATTATGCTTTAAGTGGAGATGGAATTTAGTATGAATATTTTGCATTGCTCCCATTTTTAATATTTGGAAAGTTGTACTGACTTTAAACTGAATTTTTGAGGAAACACTATGGTCATTTAGATGCAGCTATTGTGCAGTATGACTGGCCACATTTATTTTAAAAAACTAGGTTAATTGCCTGTCCTGGGATGGGAATTAAAAAAAAAAATAGTATATCAAAAAGTTAACAAATTAGGATGCTTAAAAGACAGTTTGAAGATAAAAATACAAATAAGTAATACAAAATTTGGGATGAAACTCGCATCCTCTTTTTTTGCAGCCTGGACACACAGAAACAACTCTTGTTATACAGTAATCAAACTGAGAAAGTTAGTGACAAAGACCTGGTCTTATGCTCCTATGATTACATATATATCTTTACCTTTAGTTAATATTTCCTCATAATTTTGCTTAGACAGTCATGACATTTGATGAGATTATTCATTTTAAGAGTTTGTTTTAACCATCTACAAAAAAAGGTAGGACCGTGACCTACATTTCAGGTTCAGTTAATTATGTTCTTTGGTGATATTAAGCTCACTTTCTGCGATCTTGGATACTGTTGCATGTTGAAATATGAACCTTTTTTTTATTTTTATATTTATTAACTGTACCAATTATTAGCAAGAGTTGGTCAAAGCAAGATATGTTTTTAACATTCGTGGATGTTTATCTGTAAAGAAAAAGTTATGACACTGGTTATTATATACATTTTCATTCATCACTGGTAAAAATAGGTCACATTGACCTAATATGTTCCATTAATTAAAAATATAATTGATCTCATTTTTTTGTTCACTTAAACTGTTGTATGCAAGTTATACAACTTCACTGAAGCATTCATTTTCAAGGAGCATGGCACATCATTGACAAAGTTGGTTACAATGAAATACTTTGAACATGTAATGAATATATAAAGCTGCAATGTTTAGCTCCATTTCTGTTAACATTTTGCATTACAGGCATGAAATGCACATTGTCTATTCATTTATATACACACATGTATATTAAATATTTGAAAAGGTGTATACAGTAACCTGTTTCATTTCTGATTTGTCTTTGATTCGTATTGGACGGGGGGGGGGGAGTACTACAGATGAGTAGAGACAGCGTTCTGTATTATTTTCTGTTAAAGTATTTATGTAGAAAAGTTTTTGCATTAGGAATGACACAAATGAAATTATTTAATGAAATATTTATCAGTCAAAATTATATATTACAAAGCGAAATTTCTGGGTTTTGCCTTATTAAGCTGCGTATAAAGTGTTTGCATGGTGGCCATCTTAAAAATCTTGTAATCACTACTACTTCTGAATGGATGATCATATCAGCATGGGTTTTCTCCAAAATACTTCATAAGATATTTCGTCGGTCCTACAGCTCTCTGTATCGTCATTTAAATTATCATATAGTTTTTATGTAAGCCATTTGAGCCTATGACAGTTATATTTTAAATTCTTTAATGCAGTGACTAGTTAGCACTGTAGTAAAATACTTGGAAGATGGCGTGAATTTCTTCAAGGATTTGAATATATAACTAATTCTCTCAGATTATGCGAAACCGTCAAGGACTTATGTGATATTCTACGTTCACAGGATTCCATTGAAGTAAAAACATTTTGAATTAATAACTGCTAAATTCAGTGATGTTATTATCATGGTAGCAAATAAGCACTTCAGAACTTTCATTCAGAATACTTTGGAATAGTTTCTGGATTAGTGAGACTTTGGTAGGATAATTAGGTTTACATACTTGGAATCTGTACATTTTAAGTTATTTTTAATTCTATCGCAGTGGTTGATTTAATATTTTATTTAAGTAAATGTATATTTTGGAAGACTTGAATGTCTGTTTGGTGTTACCTGGTCTTGTTACTTAACTGCAAACCCTATGATGTAACGTTGGTCTTAAATGATGCCAATCTGCACAGACATTATGATTACTGCAATGGCCATCTTGAAAAAAAAACCTTGTATCACTACTCTTCCTAAATGAATGGTCATATCAACATAGGGTTTTCACCAGAAGACTGAAGATAAAAACATGGCACCAATATTGCATCCATTGTGGTTGCCATCGTGGCCATTTTCAAAATTGTCTTTTGTCTCCAGAATATCAGAGATAGTTTCCACACTCATCAGTTAACAAAAATAAACAGCCTTTGGTTCGTGGAAATTTATCTCGGCCAGCAGAGTATCATTGCTTGACGGATCTCTTGTTTTACTTAACCTGGCTGTAAAGCCAAGTGAGCTTTTGCTATTAACACCTTTTGTTTGTGCTTTTGGTATTGTCCTTCGTCCATTGTGCATCGTCTTGTGTCCATCAGCAACTGCTATATTAATATGACATGCTAATTTCAGACAAACTTCTCAACCTTGTAAATGTGTTCAGGTCTAAAACATTACATGTTTGTTTTACCGTCTTTAGTTAGAGAAGTTTAGTCTTATTATTAAATATGATGAATTTTGAAAAAAGAAAAGGCGTTTTTATTTATTGAAAACAAATTGTATTGACATGCTCTTTCACATTTCTTTCTTTCAATCTTGGTCATGTTTTCTTTCTCATCAACATCTCCAATCGGAAGGTTGTATTCCTTCACATCTGTGCTTTTCCTATGCAAGGCGGTGCTTTCATTAATCTTACCACCAGTCATTGACTCATAAACCGAACAAGATAAGTAGATCAACTGAGCCCAGCTGCGCATGCAAAGGGTCTGACAAGGTCTTATTCAGATGAAGATAGACAAGAAGACTCCCATGACTTTACTTGTATAAATAATTTTCATTATGACCATGATCTGCATCAGTGCATGTGTGGTAAAGAAAGTGATCCCTACTGGATTACACACATAGCTGAAGTTTTCAATCAGGCCTATATTATTGATTGTGGCTATGCTAGAAATTCTTGTGAAACTGCAGAAATGGGAATATTGACCACCACTATATTGATTTTATTTTCTGTGGCAGAGTTAGTCTGAAATTATTTTATATCAAGTGTAGCAGAGGATATTTGTATTTTAAACAATTACACACACACTATATATATATGACAAAAGTCACAGATATATATGTATAGTATTTTGAAAGAATGTATTAACATATCAAACTGTGGCTTTATTTTACCAGATCAGTGAATTGTGCACAATGTTACAGAAAAAAAAAAATAAATAAATAAATTGCACTATCGCTTAAATATATCATACAGATTAGTCAGAGACTTATTAAAGACATGGACTAGACATATTGATAATTTATTCAACTTCGAAATTGTCTTGGAGTAACAATGATGTACTGGTAAATATGACTTGGGAGAAAAGAATCCCGGAAAGTCTTTCTTTGATATTGTACAGGAAAAAAACTGAAGTGGCTGAAATGTAGACCACCCAAAATGAATACATGCTGCAATGATGATGATAGTGATGACATTGAAAACATCAGGTGAATATAGTAGCCTCAGAGTGTACATCATCAACAATGAATTAATTAGAGATATGTCTTTGTCATTAATATATTGAATTACGAACAACACCTTTACATGAATGAGATTGTTTTCGACAATGAAGAATCTAAGCAAATGATGCAGTGTTACAAGTTTTGTGGAAAGAGATTCACATGCAAGGAGAAAAGCTATAGTGTCAATCAATATACAAGCAGTGCTTGACATTTAAGAACATCAGGTGTAATTGTACAAGCAGTGGTCATCTACATATTGGTATAATACATTGTGATCATAATAATCAGCATGCAGTGATTTAATCAGATACTGAATTAAAGAAAATTATGTTCAGACACAACATTATATTTGACATTGATCTTCGGTTGATGCAGACTGGTGTAAAAATGTTTTTAAAATGAACTACCCCAGGTTTACAAATTACTTTTACAGCGGTGTATTTGACAGCAAAAGGATATACCATCAAATATGTCCACAGCGAGTATTTGTAAGACTATATGTACATGCTGAGGAGCACATACGCCTGATATACGTACACCATAATTCAAAAAAGATCAGGGGCCCCGGGTGACCAACTGGTCTAAAGGGGTTACCTTTACTGATCACTGCCATCTCACCTTTGCATGGGTTCAAGTCACAGGTTCGGCCGATGTGGGCATGTGAGAAACTTGCCAGTAGATTCCCACGGATTGGCTGTTCTTATCGGGGTTTTCCCATGTAATTCATCTGGTCACTATCTGTATCCTATAATGTGCTAAAAATTAGCGTTAAACCCAAAACAACAATTAGAAACATAAATGATGATTTTTGTGAAAATACTGATGATTATTTATGTTTGAATACAGTTTGTAAATATATAAAGTTCAGTGGCATTGGTATATAATGACTGTAGAGGTGTTGGTCTTGGAAACCGTTAACTATTAAGCAGAACTTGACATTACGTGTACTGTAAATTACATTTGCTCGCATGACATAGGTGTCTGCCGAGTTAAATTGCATAACCAGCTTTGCTGACCTTTCGGATCTGTTCATGAGTAGTATTGTGCACTCCGACAAAGATTCGCTAAGATATATGTCAGTAAAAATACCCGGTAATGTTCACACTGTTGAAGAAACACAGGTTGACGACATAATAGCCAGGGTTGAAGCGATTGTAGTTTATGATCCTGATAGAGTCAAGAAACTAAAACAAAATTATTGACGGAATTTGCGATTAGGGAAAGATTTTCCCTTATATGCCAGCTAAGGCAGCTTGCACATGAGTGTGCGATACGAATACCAGACCGTATGTGAGAAACTGAATTACTTCCGTTATTAGGAGCAGAACAGGTTGTGCAACAATCTACCCCAAGATCAGCCACAACTGGTTTGCAAAGATCAACCAAATACATTGACAACATTGCAAGCAAAACAAGTCGCATTTAAGCATTCTACAAATACCAAGTAGCATAAGAAAAAACTGACATTTTCAATATCAGTTTTTATAGGCAAACCGCGTCGGATTGAGAAACTGCAGCACAATTAAATATCCAAATTCCGTCAAGAGCCCCAATAGCTGAAACTGCATGCGTGGTTGTGGATGAACAAAACCGTTGTCGTATTGCAGCTGAAGCTGCATCATATGTTCGTGAACAAGACCGCCATCGCTGTATTGCACATACCATTGTTACTGAGGCTGCCTCAAAAGCACAACAATTACAAGTACCCGACTGAGTACATGTACAAGGTTCACAAGCGTCATGGTGACTTAAAAACTGTTAAGCAATTATTCAGATTGAATTCGTGCCAGGTAAAGACCTGGTGGAACTTTTTTTCAAAGATGTGTCTAAAAATCATGTTGATGTTACGTCAGAAAAGCACATCTGGAGTTAAAGCATATAATTTTGTCCATGTGCATTTGAATGAGACACATAACCATGATAAGAATGGATTATTAATAACAACCTAATAGCATTATGGTGATCCACTTATAAGCTTAAACCATTAAGACACCAGGGCTGTTAATGACAAAATCTACAAAAGCTTTAACATGATTCTTGAGACATTGGAAAAATGGACCCACACATTATCTGAATGGACTTTCGAAAAACATGTGCTAGTTGAACTGCACATTTCCCCGTGTTGGCATTTGAACCATTTTGCTGGTCTGTTTTGAATGGGCCATCATGTCCAAGTAGCATCCCGTGGGTGGCAACAAAGACCGATGGGGAATATAAACAACGCTTGGGTAAACTCAATTTTGGTAATATAGAATATTAGGTATTATTCGTACCCGGCTAGGAGACGCAAAGTACCAAAATAATAGAATTACAATTGCCTGATGTGTCTTTGTTTGTTCTTCCATGAGCCTTTCTTGGAAACTGATGGATAACTAACACAAGATAATGCCCTCCGTAATTGCTATCCCATCAATACCACAGTTGGATTTATTAACAATGGCATCCTGGCATTGTTCAGAAGCACAAAATAGTCCATCGACAGAGACGAAATCAAAGCTGTTCTTGACAGCCATGACATTACCACAACGATAACTGGACTCGCCCAGATACTGTGATGATTCCGCGAGATCCGCTGGCCCAGCTATCACATTTTCAAAGATACTTCTGATAATGCAGATTCATGACTATATACATATCAGCAACCTAAAATACAAAGTACTCCTTTTAACGATGTAGATTCAGAACCTTTAGTCATGAGTACAAGCAACAGTTTCGATGATGGATTTAAGCAGCATGAAGCACAACTTCATGGAGGCTCATCAATTTATTAAAATCAGATCTATGCTGTCCTACCTGAAGATCTGTCGACGACCACTTAGGGGTCATGTTATGGTGACCTTTGAATTATCCAATGGAAATGCAGCTTTCAAAAATCTGAAAGTGAATCAAATCGCTCGGTATACATTAATGCTCTTCATCCACACTGCTCAGTGTCCAAGCGTGAAGATATAAGACTTCATCTGATTGACTGAGAAAATTAGAGAATATGGTAATAACATATGTTACCAGAACATGACCCCTAAGTGGTCGCTGGCAGATCTTCATGTATAACAGTAGAGATCTGACTTTAATCAGATTGGGAGGCTCATTAAAGTTTTCGTGTGACGTCTGGAGACATGTCACCATTGTTGTTCCTCGCATTCGCCACATACACGCATCAAGTAACTGATATTATGGGACAGTTTGAAAGGCAAATAAGTACCCAACCTTGTCTTCATACCAAAAGATATTCCTTGCCTTTCAAACTGTAAATAGAGACAATGGCCAAACCTGTAGTAAGATGATATTTGACGAATTAGAAGTAACCGAAGCTTCTTGGCCGTTAAGCGGTTATCAGGAACCCTCTGAAAAAAAAAATGTTGCTTCACTTCACAAATGTATTGCATGTTCATGTCATCTGTGTTCGTATCAAGACAATGATAGGCATGCAAATTTCGCTGCACTTGAATTGTTTAGGTGGTCCGTAGTTGACACATGCATTCAAGGATTTGGACATGCACCATGTGACAGTGGTTACAAATGATAAGTTATAATCCACTCTGACAAGATTCTGTTGTTGGAGGTCATGAATTTACAAATGAGGGTCATTGACACGTGTTTGGAACATTGAGTAATTAGACCTGTTGCATTTTTAGTAATAATGTCCCATCACCACCGTGAGGTTAAGGACCATCATGAAGGTAATATTGGTCTTAATGAAAGCCAGCTTACAAGAATAACAGAAAAACGATATAAAAACATGATCCCAGACTCACATTGAGACTTTCTCTTACTAAGATGAATGCGATTGTCCCCTGTGGTTGTCTCAAACAAAACTTGATGAGCTTAATGTGGCCAATGAAAAGAACACCTCGGTGACATTAAAATATCCAAAGCAATAAATACAAAAGTTCAGTGGAATATTTCCATACCTTGCATACATTTCAGTGCTGTTTGCAGCTGCAGTTCCAGTGGTTGCAAAGCCGATTACACTAGGGGCAGTTGGAACAGCATCTGGAATGCCTCTTTGTGGAAACATAAATGGCAAATGAAAATGTAAAGGTACAGAACTTCAATTACCAGGAACAACTTACAGAATACTCTCAGATGTTTTCTACTACCCAGTACAACTTGCAGAAGGTCTCGTCGCTAACCAATTTTGATTTACTTACGATGGTAAAATCAAACATTTTCAAAGTGTCTTATGTGGGTGAACATGCATCGAGGATTCCACAAATAATGCAAACTTGCATTGTTAACCAAGATTTGACAACGGTACCTAGAACGCATTGTTTAACATATATATTAACACCCAAACATCTTATATATTTTGACTTGTATTATCTTGCACCACCACTTAAAATTGTTGATTATTTAACCCGTGTAGCTTGAACCCATGGCGATTGGCCTGACTGCCAGCCACCATTTTATTCATCTCTGCTGTTGCAGTTTCTGTTGGATGACCGAATATGAGGTCATGTTGTTGCTGAAGAATTGCATGTACTTGAGCGTTCACCATCCCAGCAAATACGTATTAAAATTACTTTAAAGTTTGCTTAGCAGTATACAAAATATATGTCAGTGTTTACTCAGATGTGGTACTAATTAAAACCTGAACAGATTTTCCACCAAAACAGATTTGGCTGAGTTCACCAGACACGTTGTTGCTAACACTGACCCAGGTGATCTTGTGAAGATCGAACTGGTAAACTTACAATGTATAACATGCTATTTTTGGAATCGACACGGCAACAACCTTTGGTTTGCGTGTGGTATGAATCACAACCATATCGACTATTATAGCTGCACCCAGTGGAATTGTCGGTGTTATCGATAGGAACCAGTGTCGCAGACGGTGTAGTAAAACTATTTCGTTATGGCTGCATTCTGAAATACGTGTCAATTCAGAACTTTTCATGGCAGCACAAAACAGTCTTAGTACGATTAATAACTCTACTCAATGTCTATTGAGAATCAAATAACTAGATTCGCCGAGTTTGAGTTTGTCGTGGTGGAAATGGAAACGCACCCGCAACTCGGTGCACATGTATGAAACGAGGGGGGTTGTGGATTTACAGACAACACAAGTTGAGTAATTATCTTTACAAAAATAAGAATTGTATACATATTATGTCACAATAGCAAGGACATGATTTTCAAGTACAGTGGTTGGAGCAGTAGTTTATTGGTTACCAGTTAATTCACAGTCTTTTATTCTACAGGACTATCCTCGTACATGGACGCCTATTGGTAACTTTCATAGATTATAATCCACAGTTCACATGCATAAATGTGTGATTTCATTTGATATGAGGACAAAGTCATATTGGGTAGACGGCTGTCACCGGTATCAGTAACTGTTACAACTCTATGGTCATAAACTAAGTCACATAAAGAAGAAAAACTAACAAGTATTTTAAACCTTAACAAACAATTTAGTTATCAATGTTCTAAAAAGAAAATCTTAGAGTAACATATAATTACGAACTGAATCCAAAATAATCTTGGAAAGGTCATATTAAGGTCAAAAAGAATGAAATGTTCCGAATAACATTCAGATCCAAGAATATACTTGTCTGCCAAAATTCCTATGTGTCAAAATGGTATCGTCCAGAACTTTTTTGAATAATTCACAATAGTTCCAAAATAATGTTATAGTCCAATGAGCTCTTTCTCCATCCACTGAATAATCCAAATATTTTCAATGTCATTTTCTTTTTAACTTTATAGGGACAATTAATATCTAACCTGAAGAGGATTTTTAAGTATTGGCAAGAGAGACACAACTTTATCACTAGGTTGAAAAGTTCTTACCTTTGTACGTTTCATCTGCATTAATTGTAATTTTGAGTGAGTAGACAGAAGATTATATATTGCTACTTCACAGAGATGTAATTTAAAAGGTTAGTGTCGGATTACTCTGTTTAAAAAAACTTTTATTTTAACAATTCCAAATGCCCATGTATAATATGTCCAAAAACTGGTTCAAAAGAACTTAAACCGGCCATTGACAAATTAAACAAGATCTACAATATTTGGAAACATGATGTAAGATGATGTAAAAATGATACAAGAACTTCTGATATGTTTCCTTGACTCCTAAATGACCAGCCAAGGTAGTTTCATGACCTAAACTAGGAATTTCCTGTCTATATGACGTAGGAGCAACAGTTTGATAGCTCACTGACCACTTTCCACCAGCGGGTGCCTCAGGTAGTCTCGAGTTTATCATAAGGATCTCGTTTTCCAAAACTATCAAGTTGTTACATCTGCAAAATCAGCAGCTAATAACGCTCTGAAACAAACAGGAACTATCAGGATCTTGTTCCTTTTCGACGACAAGTGTATGTCATTTGCCAGCCCGATTAGAAGTAAGAGAATGAGAAGTCAAAGTATGATGACAATGATCAATACCATTTTATTGATTGGTAACAGGAGAAAAGGTGACCCCATCAAAAGTCTGACCAATGCATGTGTCAGCCAAAGGAATAATTTTCTGAAAAACATCGTTCTCAAGAGCGCTTCTTGCCATAGCTTTAGTAACTGCACAAGCAGGGTCTAAATAAGGGATTTCATTTTAAATATGATCAACTTTTTTTACCCAAACAAGGCTTGTCAGTTACAAGTGGATTAACTACAACCTTATCTTCAGCTGAGCAGTTGCCTAGCAATAAATGAACATTCACAATGGGCAAGGAACTCATAGCGCTGATAGTCATTGGTCCTGACACTATGTGTGAAGACAAGTTATCGTTGGAGTGGAATTTTAAGAAAAACCCACTCTACTCTATAAACAAGAACATTTTCATCAGAAGAAGACTTCTCAGACAAAGGTAAAGTACCTGATAATAAAATATTCCGAGAAGCTCCTTCTTCCCTTAATATTTTGATAGGGATAGGTTTGGCTGAATCACCAATAAGTGATATAGAACCTTTTGACATGAATGGCTTATAATTCTCCATACAATCTGACGGGGGTTTATTTGACCCAGCGAATGTATTGTTTCCAATACATGACTATGACCTCTGAGAACTGAACACTTTCAATAGCTAACTTTGTTCCTTAGCATTAATTAATAACGTACCCGTTCTATTTCCACTGCATAATGCAAACAACTGTTTTTCGTCTCAAATACTATCTAAATACAACACAAAATTCATTTGTAAACTCATTTTAACACATGAAATTAGAATCCAAAATAGGAATGAATTTGATTGCTCAGTTCTCTACTTATATGAACCTTCAAGAGTCTATTACGACTATTTGTCGCATTATACCCCATGGTACAGATCTAACTACTTAATCTGACATTTCAAAATACCTGTTCACGTGATCTAACCTATCAAATGGGAAATAACTTCTTTCTTTTTAGAACCCACCTAACGGACCTGTCCAGTGGCAAACAACCCAAACCTTGTCAACAAATTTGCTAGTTTTATTTTAGTAACATTAAACACGTGCGTAGATACTATACAATTTTACATTCATAATACCTTAACATATAACCTATGAACAGACGAATTTTCAACTAAAGATAATCACTACAATTTTCCGTCATGAATAAAAAGAATTTTTTTTAAGTTACAGATCTACATCAATCAAAACCCTCTATTATTAATCTACTGTTTATGTGTATGTAAGTATAGCACGTGTGCATAAACATTTCGACGCTTTTCCCAGGATAGCAGGATTGTGTGTTTGGACAGTGATCAAAAAGCGGTTGCTGGATTGTCAATCTGATTAAGATAAGATCTCCACTGTTGTACGTGAAGATCTGACAGTGACCACTTAGGGGTCATGTTCTGTTAACCTATGTTATTACCATAGTCGGCAATTTTATCAGCCAGTCAGATGCAGTCTTATATCTTTGCGTTTGGAGACTGAGCAGTGTGGATGAAGAACATCAACGTGTACCGAAAGATTTGATTCACTTTCAGAATTTTGAAAGCAGCATTTATGTTGGCTAATTCAAAGGTCACCAGAACATGACTCCTAAGCGGTCGTCGTGATATCTTCACGTAGGACAGCGGAGATCTGATTTTAATCAGATTGCTGGATTGTAGGCTGTGTCTATGGATACTGATCAAAAGGCGGTTGCTGGATTATGGGATGTGTGTATTGCACTAAAAACAAAACAGGTATCTGGATTATAACTGTGGCGTATTGGATTTTAATTTTAAAAAAATAACATTATCATTCCTACAATGTTAAATTCCCGTTTGGCTCCAGGAACCCACAATGTTAAATTCCCGTTTGGCTCTAGAGTGCTTCTTATGTAAACCTACAGTATGGCGTAATTTTTAAACAAAATTCCCATTTGACTCTAGGGTGACACATATATGAACTCATACCGGCAATGAAAAATTGAGAACAAAACGGAAACGGGTAAGAGATGAATGATTGGGGGTGGTGTGGGGTTGTTAAAAATTTAAATTTCACACACCTGCATCAACAACATGAGTGGAAACCTAACATTAGATTCTAAATCATGCCGGAAATACATCAAGAGAAAAACGACAAGACGCACATATGATAGTCATTTACCAAAGACGGACACCGGACTAGTAGAAACCGATACAGCGAAGGCTGAAACATTGAACACAGAATTCTGCATTGTTTAATTACTATAGTGATATGGCTTCGCCATGTATATTCCCAAAGGTACCAAAAATGAGTAATACAGTAGTAACATATTTAGGACTTAAAAAATTGCTATAAGTTTTAAACCTATCAAAAACTTGAGGAGCGGATGATAAAATCAAAAAGTACTTAAGGCACTATCTTCTGATTGGCGCAAGCACTTATATACCTTTTAACAATCACTGGACATTTACAACATCCCAAGGATTGGTATCTGGCAAATAAATGGCATGGCCACTACTGAAAAAAGGTAATCATGCAATGACCAGTAATTACCGCCCAATGTCACTCACCAGTGTTCTTTGCAAAGAGCTTGAACATATTGTCTGTTCTAACATCATGAAGCACTTGGATAACTATATGATAAACAGCATGCCTTACGGAAATTGCACAGTTCGAAACACCTTGCTAATCGGGCTAAATATGCGGATAGAGGTGACCAAGTAGACACTTTGTATGTTTGACTTTGAGAAAACCTATTGACATGTTCCCCATGAATAGTTAAAGAGTCAACTTTTCATTGTGGAATAGCAGGCAAAGCTCAACGCTGAATAGGCGCTTTTTATGTTTCCGAAAATAATATGTAATGACAAATGGTCCGAAGTCCGGCTGATGTTATGAGTCTATACTCTTAAAATAAGTTACAAACAAAAGTGAAAATCAACAAGCTTTGGAAAATTCAACAAATAATTTATTTGCCTTGAATACAAAGTGAAAATTGAAAAAGAATTTACGGTATTACAAATTAAATCCCAAAATAATGATAGAACTATAGACACAAGTCCCAATAATTTAACATTCTGAGTAAACTTTAGTAGAAATCCAAGTTAAGTCCAATGTTGAAGGTGTTGATGTGTCTGTGATGACCTGTATAATGCTGAGGTGCCAACAGCCTTTTATTAAAACACAATAATTAAATTCCACGTTTGAATTCACTCTAAATCCTAATGAATGTCTCTATCCAAGAATATTATTTTTTATGAGCACTCGGTATTTCCATAGTAAAGATTCGTTGATATAAATAATTTGAAGAAATAAATTCTGTATGAATAATGGACACAACAATAAAGAAAACGTATTATTTAGCATGAATGTTTAATCTGTCCAGTGACAAGATTGTATAGCCACTACTTGACCTCGGTTCATAATTTAAAAAACAACAACAACAACAAAAACACAAAAAAACAACAACAACAAAACAAAAAACGTAACCTAATGGAAAATAACCTTCTAGAAAGTTCTTAACGATTACAAAATAAAGTGTTATTTATTATTATAAAGTCTGTTACTAAAATTATAATATATAACCTGGACAATATCAGGTAGATTGTAGGGGAATCAGAATAACCTAGACCCAGACCAACACAAACATATTTGCTTCTGTGAATAGTGATCCTGATAATAAACCCATGCATATTGAGAATATTTTAGCTACGTATTAGTTGTTTACAGAATAAAATAAAAATCCAAACAATAATCCAGGTCAAGCAGAAAATAAACTTGATTTTGGACAAGGTTAAGTCCAAGTCCAATATACAATGTTATTTTACAATGACATATAATGAAGTATAAAAATAAAAATAAAACTAACAAACAATGCAGATTCAATATGCATAACACTAGTACAACGTAGCTTCTGGAGTAGCGCAAGAAACAATACTTTGACCAGCAATCTTCTCCTAGCACAGCAGTGGCATCCTAATTGAAATTGACTTAGAACGTCAACTAGTCGCAGATGATTGTATATGCTACAGATTAGTCAAAACCGAGCCGGATACTAAGATATTGCGAATGACATTAAAAAAGCTTGGACAATGGGTACGATAATGTGGCATGCGATTCCAACCTAACAATGCAGTATATGCATATTGACAAGAAACAAATGACATAAAACCATTAGGTCGATGTATTTTAGGGTACTATTTTAGAAAACCTCAATCAAGCAAAATATTTAAGGGTCACAAGTATTTGCGATCTGAAATGGAACCCTCAAATTCAACTCGAACTTTAAACCAATAAAGACGAATCTTCTCATCTTGACTATAAAATGCGAAAGAACTCGCTAACAAAGGTTTTGTTAGACCTGTTTTGGAAGACGCTTGTACAGTTTGGGACCCCCATTCCCAGGGTTTAGAAGATGAAGTTGAAAAGAATTCAAAAAACGAGTAGCCAGGTGTGTTACATCCAATTTTGACTATATCCCAGGAAGTATGACCTCGATATTGGATACGTTGTCTTGGAAACCATTATAAAGACGTAGATTGAAAAACAGATTAGTATTTGTCTACAAAGGTCTGAAAGCAAAGCAAATATACCCTTCCATAATAATTTAATCAAGCATAAAAGAACCAGAGAATAAATCAAGACAGTATACATGTATTATATCATACGCTCGAACTGATAGTTACAAATTCAGCTTTGTCCCCATAACCCTCTCCACACTAATATTAAGCACAACTGCTGAATCCTCAGAAAACCCAATTTAAAAGTTTAAAATGTTAGTGAGGACACAATTGTTTTAGAAATAAGTTTTTGTTGTAATGAAGCAAACCTGACATTATGATGTAATGTCGAACGTATCATACATAATACACGGAGTACGAGCTTTTAAGACTCTCAGTTTTGTACTCTGCGACTTCTCCGGTGGTCTAGTGGTTAGAGCGTACGCCTCGGATGCGGGATGTCGAGGGTTCAAACCCAGGCTGAGTCATATCAAAGACATAAAAATGGTACAAATAGCTGCGTCGCTATACTCTCAGCATTACGAGGTTAGTGTTTGGACTGGTCGGCTTGGTGTCAGGATAATGTGACTGGGTGAGACATCATGATACATGTCTGCGTTACGATGCCTCAGTGCTAGACATCACTGAAAACTGCCACACTGCAGACATCGTAGCAATATGACTGAACAATTGTTAAAGCTACGTTTAAAATCCAGATCACACACACACACGCGCACGCGAGGGCGTCTTAATCTGCGAACCTATCACTTTTCACTACAAGAGATATGAAATGATTGCTTACATAAAATTAAAAGAAAAGTCATAAATCTCCTTCTAGATACTGCTAAGACTTGTTCTTCTTTATGTAAAACATAATTATATCCAAACTGAATCTATACTTTACAGACACTATCAAAACTTAAGTTCAATTTCTACCGACTGACATTATGTCGATTAGCCGGTATACATGTAGACTATTGGACTCGTGGTACAAATTATATGCACAACTATGGACCAATCGTTACACGAATGACCATAATATAAAGTATCTTAGTTTTAATGGCTCATAATTAATTAATAATGAAATGTAAAGTTTTTTTCGAAAGAAACTGACATGATAATATTGATGTAAATTTAGTATTTGTATAGACTTGAATTAGGGACTAGCACATGATTCGTTAGGCACGGTATATATATATATATATATATATATATATATATATATATATATATATATATATATATATATAAAGCATTTTGTGCGCATGACGATGATACAAATACCTTTGCAGCGGAACATTTCGTTTTCACCACGCAGAGCTTGCATCAAGGATGAATCTATGCTGCGGGTAGGATTGATCATGACCAATTAGATATAATTCAATCGAATTTTGAATGTCGTAGTGCTGCCATAGGTTTACTATAGGAGTTGAATTAGTATATTGAGTTCTAAACAGTGTTTCAAGTACGGAAAAGTACTATTTTAATAGTATGGCAAAATTCTGTGCATAGTGAAAGTTGATGATTACGGAAAGGAAATAGAGAAATTGTCCCTAACAAAGCTGATGAAAAGAAAAAAAAATGGTAAGAGCCACTTTTTCTACAAACTTTACATAAAATACAATGGTTTGTCACAAGCAGTTACCAGAAGTTTTTCTTTAAGAAGATATTTAGCATTTTGTTTTCCGTTGTACAACCCTCTCAATATCGCCCCTTCCTTCCAAAAAGGCTATGATCGCCAGCGAGAGTTTGTTTCGGTTTATCTGCATTCAGACTTCTTTAGACAGTCGCACACACCCACACCCCTCCGGGCAAGTTTTATACATCCTCCACATGTTGCTTAATCAATTTGTACATTTGTTTCAATATATTGTTTCTTTTTCACTTTTCTCCAATGTTTAATTATTGATCTTTGGGATATTGATATATTTATATAGGGTCCCATTTCATTGTCTGTACTTTTACCATTGTTGTTTTCGGTTAAAGGCCGATTATCTATCTATCTATCTATCTATCTATCTATCTATCTATCTATCTATCTATCTATCTATCTATCCTTTTCTCCCACGTAGAATCCATGTAATCACAACCTGGAACCCCACCCCTTCCCCTCAATGTTTTGTTTCGTGGTTGCTATCTGCCAAGTGCCTTTTCCAAGCCGACATGGACTTAATTGGGTGGGGATTACGAATCCAACTTTCTACCAATTGAGCTACCGCGGCTCCTATTTTTCTAGAAAAGGTTTGCAAATTATCAATTGCCTGGTTTAAACAAAAGGCCTTGGATATAATCACTGTCGACCTATATGCAAGTTAAGCATATTTTATCATCCTTCCATTATTCTCTCAGTCCCTCCCAACTTTCATCCATCCAGTCCTGCGTTGTCCTCCCACACACTAAAATTGAGATATGTACCACTTACAGCACATTTTGAAAAGAAAACAATGCTGTAACACATTTAAGTATGTGTTGTCTCTAGACTGTTTTTAGATAGATAGATAGATAGATAGATAGATAGATAGATAGATAGATCATTATGAAAATGTTTGCATATTTTCATGTTGGACTAATATGGTTGTGTAATAAGAGCGAGCAAATGGAGTCATAAATGTATTTTTGGATTTCATTGAGAGTGAGCGAATGCATGACTAATGGTTTCATAATTGTTTTGACGGCTCTGTAGAGTTTTTATAATTCTGTGGGGAAACAAAACCAAAATAAATCTCACAAAAACCAAATAAAATAACGCGATTACTGCAGAATGGAAACAGGGTTCTAAATTTGCTGTACACGAACCAAACCCGAAATACAACTCACTGTGTGGAGTCTGGTTTAAGGTTTTAAAGCTGCAGTATAGTTGACAAACTAATGTTAAATAAGTTGAAATTGAATTTACAGATTGTTTTTTCTTCTCTAATCTTTTCTAAGGCTTGAACTTGACCTTTTGGATACACACCATCTGCTGGTATGAAAAGAAATGAGACCAAATACTGTGCCTACATCCCTTGTTTTCTCTTAGGGCACGGTTGCATGAATTCGTTTTCCATTTGAGATGGAGAGTGGAATATAAGGAAATGGTCGAAATTGCAACATACCTTTCAACTTTGGTGGTGATATCTGCACTTATATCCAATTGATTTTGAGGGAACATAAAATTCACTTTTTTTCTTGGGGTCATGAACATTGATTCTTCAAACAAATAGATTGAATTTCACTTTGGATCAACATGCCATTTCCTATCATTTACATATAATGTCCTATGCAAGTTTACTGTGTGAATTAAGTTTTCATACTGTTTTATATGTTGTCCTCATATAATCTGAAATTTGACTCAAAGATCATTTAAAACTTAAAATGGCCTTCACCATAACCATACAACATTGTAAATGTATTTCTTGCGTAAGAAACCATCATGCATGTTGAATTTAAGAAAACATATTCATCGTTAAGTCCATCAACGCGTCGAATCAGATAAACAACAACAACAACAAAACAAACAAAGAAACAAAGTGCTTTAACAAGCGTTAATGCTCGGGGTTCCTTTCTTAATTGACTCTTGCATTATGTATGAGAGAAACTCTTGTTACGTCAAAATTCCATACCACTCAGACGTGATCTCCGATTTGTAACTTTGACGAAACATATAAATGGTATGAAGGGTTATCAGCAGGGTTTAGAGATCAATGGAAATAACCTCATTGTCTGTAATTTCTAATAATCAACCAGTTACGAATGTTGTTGATTAACACACTTGACCAACATGTTTCTTATGTTATACACTACACCAACGTTAAAGCTATGACCAAAATATAATGGGGCGGGAAAGGTCGGGATGGAGAGGGGGTTTGGATTATATGTGCTATGTAAACTGTACTATAAAACAATCCAGTGGGTAAACTGGAAGGAGTTCCATCAAAAGAGATTCAACTCAAACTCGGATAGAAGGTGATGGGTTGGAAGGTTTTGTGTTGGGGGGACGTGATTATAAAAATTGATTATACCTAAACTCAATCCCTACTCGTACCCAATCACATTTCACTACACCCCAACCCAACCGGAGCAGACAAAAATGGCCAATTCACCAGGATCAAATATATTTGGTAAAACGTAATGAAATTATATGCAATGTTTGTCTTGATGTCTAGGTACTTCTATACAGAAATAATATCTATCGGATATGGTCAATAGCGAAGATATTTTGGAAATTATATTGTCTCTGCTATCCGAAGATAATAGTCGTATCGACATATTCCTTTCTAACACAGCTGACATTAACAATATTTATGTATAGACTATTTCTTCGCTCATTAATCTTTATTTCCTTCCTTAAGAGATTTTGCATAAGGCATCTAGTTAGGTATATGACAAAAACGTTACATAGTTACATAAACAAAATAGTTTCATGTATATAAAATATACACAGCACCTCCACGCACAAACACAAAAACAAAAACAAACAAAAACACACACACACAAAGCATTTCCCTTTATACATATAACTGTGGGAGTGTACTTTTCAAACATACCCCGATGGTTTTCTTCATTTCGGCAATCGCTATGATGCAATATGACTATGGGCGAGTGAAAATGGATGCATTTCTCCAAGGATCCGAAAACTGAATCAATTCACTTCTTACACATAAATATTAAACTGTAACTATTAGTATCATTTAAGTTTGAATATATTATATATGTATATGGGCAAATTGTTGTTCTTGCTATTGCTCTTCAGGTCAAAATTAAGAGTCATATTTTCAAAGTTATTTGGCTTGTTAGGAGTCACTGGTCTTAAACTAAGTAACAGAAAGAAGCAAAACCAACACGTTGTTTAAAACTTAACAAATAATGTAATTCTCTAAGTTATAAAATGAAATTTTAAGAGGAACTTACAGTATCGTGAACTAAATAAAAAGTAATCCTAAAAATTATATCACAAGTCCAAAGAATATAGCCTTCTGAATGAATTCCAGGTCTTGAATGTACTAATGTGCCAATATCCTTGAATGTGCTAAAGTGCCAAGAATCTTGAATGTGCTGAAGTGCGTACAGTTTCTATATGTTACAGTGACTTTGTCTAGAATTTCTTTGAATGAGTTCAAAATAATCCCAACTTGTTTCTTTAGTCCATACAATCATATGACAATAAGTAATTCAAATAAGCGATTCCTCTCAAATAAATCTAAACACAACATTAAATACATCTGTATAGTGAGATTAAAACAATAACAATTATAGGAATAGAAATAATCTTTCACATCTGTCTTCATATACATCTCCACAACTCTATTACGACTCTTTATTGCAATATATCACTACGTGACATATTTCACAACTCATCCCTACGTAACATATATCGCAATACTCAATCATCCAATCAGAAAATTACCCCAAACTGTAAGCAGGTTCATTATCGAGGGTAGGTTTAAAACTATTAAAAAAACTATTTATAGCTCTATCTAAAAATAGAATCATCAGTCATGGACCAAAAGTTAAACACACAATATAGATATACATAACAGGCTAATACAGCTCTAACAAAATACAGTCACTGAAATTGTAAGATCTGATCTCCTGTCAGCTTTATACTATTTGTATCTTTACCCTTCTGATGGAAAGTCGAATCTGCACAGATTGAACTGAAACCATTATAACCATTGTTACTCACAAACACCGTATTCTAAGAAATTCAGTATAGTTCTAAAAACAAATATAAACAAAACTATGTATTTTGTGTATATGAGCAATATTGCCTGTGGAAGAAAACGGCTGTCTTTGTTCATAAACATTTTGTTCAAACGAGCTTATAAAATAGTTTGTAAAATAAAACTAACCTTTTAATTTACATGTTAAAACAAATACAGTTCATTTGAATGTTGACCGCCAGAGTTTATGACTCTCTCTCTCTCTCTCTCTCTCTCTCTCTCTCTCTCTCTCTCTCTCTCTCTCTCTCTCTCTCTCTCTCTCTCTTATTATGTACTAAGCGTTGTTGAAACAAGCAATTCCACTAATAGTATACCAGATCTTGCAGCAACATTATTAGTTTCTAATGCGAAATTTATGTTACAACTTTCCTAAACATTCTATATATATATATATAGTAGTGAAGTTAGTACTGGCAATAGTTTTCAAAGGCAAACTCTATTTTAAGAACAGCGTTCTTGACTCGTACCTACATACAGTAACAATGGTAGGGTTTTTCGTAGGCTCAGGGAAAAATATGCCTCAAGTAGCATTGAAATTTATCCACTACAACTTGAGTTATTTGCCAGAAATCAAATGTAATGATATGAGAATCAAACTCTAGGGATGAAGGTCATTGTTACTGAAAAGTGATTATGTTTATGCATTTGATTTATATTTACGTTCGCATCTGTATACAAATTCTATACATCAAATATCCAGTATTGATAACTTTCACATTATAAAGCGTGTAAATGTTCGACACAGCACAAAATACTGTTTTAGAGCTGTGTATAAGCTCTTGACACTATAAGTCCTGGTTTTGACTTTTGGTTTAACAAGGAATAGAAACATGAATTGCCATGATGAATATTTAGATGAGATGTTTTGAACCAGAACTGACAAAACACGTTCAGGTCTTAGAATAAGAAATTACCCAAAACTTTGAGATCAGATTTCTCGCTTGCAGTTTATCATAACCGGAGAAAATATATGCAGATTTAGGAATTTCCGCTAAAATATCTCTCTATATTTGGAAATAAATTTTGCTGGGTTGGAACTGTGCTTTAAGCACCGTGACTCTTTAGCAGAATTCTACTTTAAATATTTTATTAATTGAAGGTCAGATTGTACTAATTTGCTCCTTCAGCATAATTATACAAAAATGTACAGCATTTAATATATTTTAATCAAATGTAGGACTATTTAGCTTGTAAAAGTTTGACATTCAGGATCTGGACATTTAGTCTTTAGAAAGTGGATTCTTCACTGGGATCTGGGCAAGAAGAACAGGAGTTCGAAACTGTGTGCAGAAAACTGCCGTAAAAAACCGAAAGGGCGAATATAAATAGTATAGCTATAATTTTCAGTGTAGCTTCTGTATCATACACTGCGTATCCTCTGAACGTATTCTAGTCAAGCTCCTTGACCGTTTTTCTCTGGCAAATTATGTGATTTTTCTCTTTACATCTTTTTTTTAAATTTGTGGACAGCGTTTGGACCCTTAATTATGTCAACTGATATGTCCTTGCGGTGACCACCGCCTTTGCCCGAAAGTTGTAAAGCTATTTTACACATTCATGTTCGCCAAGTATATGTTGTTGCCGTGTTTATCGTGAAAAATTAAAAGGAATTTTGAAGGGAATATTTTTACATTGATCTATTTTGATTTCAGGTTCATCTTTTCTTTTTGATCGACCCGTACCTGGTTGAATGTCTGTTTCCAGGTTTCGTTCCGTTCCTTTTCCATGTCTAAAATATTTTGTGTACACAAGGCTCGTACTCCCCTCCTTAGGCAATATACTCTTGGGGTGGTTTCGTTTCCCTGATAAAGCCAGTAATCCTTGCCTAGGATCAAGTTTTTGTCCATTTGTGTGTGCGTATTGAATACTATTTACCGATAAGTGTTTATGTTAGTATTGACTTTCGTAGATTACCTTTTTCAATCTTCTTATATCTCTTATTTTTATTCTGCTGGAAAGAAATAAGTCACTTAGAAGGAGAACAAAAATGCAGAAAGTAGAGGGTAGAATATTAAGGGCACGTGGGTTGGTAGAAGAGCAGGCAAATGCGACACCTAGCCCCTAGTGGGCTGGTCCTCCTAATATGCTCCCCACTCGATTCCACCTCTAACCTTTGCTGTGGGAAAAATACTTGTGTAATGAAAGTTTGCGTGTTAACCGTTTAAATCTTGATAACTCGCAGGTGTTAGTTTTGTGTTTGTGTTCCCCTTAATGTTTTTTGTTTTGCAGCATTTGACATTGCGGGGCCGGATGGGGTTGGGTCCAGACCTACCCACTCCCGCTGCAAAAAAGAAAACGTGCACACGTAAATTTAGTCACTTGTCACTCGAAATTTTACCATCGGTGTTTTATTTTCTTGCGCACGTTTATTGGATACTATGCACAATGAGTAAATATACAAATATACTTTTGCTTTGGTGCCCTTTCGAGGAAGGTCAAAGCCATTTCGAAATGTTGTCCCCCTCAACACTTGACCTGATCCTGGCCGTGTATTGTTATGTCCCTTTTAGAAATACCGGTTTTACCCGTACTACCGCGTTAGCCAGTAGCATTGGCATAACCTTTAGCATTTCTTGCTGAATGGGGCACTTTTGTTTTTCCTTTGTTTCCTGTATGTAGCGTTCGTATTAATTTATGCTAGGATCTACAATTTTCCTATTGTTGTCGTTGTTGTTGTTGTGGGCTTAACGCCATTTTCAGCACATGATAGGTTAAACATGGCGACCAGTATATACGGTGATAGAAGAACCCGGAAAACCCATGGGAAGATCCACCAAACAACTGAAAATTGCTGGCAACCTTTCTCAAATACACAATTTCGCCGGGCCTGAGATTCGAGTCTTGCGGAGCGAGCGAAGTGAGAATGTTTCGTGATTTTAAAGGCGAGCATCTTAGACCAATCGGGTACCTGAGCCCATGATTTTCCTTTCCTATTTGTTAAATTGTTATTCAGAGTGTTTCTTTCCTCCTCTTCCTGGCGGGGATGCCGTGCAGCTCCTATCTTAGGGCCCCCTCTCCTACTGGAAGAGGTATGTCTGACTGCCCTTTCCAGAAATGGACCAACCTCCCACCATCATCCTCACACCCACCCACCCCCCTCCGTTTTTCAGGCGGACAGGACCACTCTGTATTTATTTACTAGGTTAAATGCCCGTCCTAGGACGGGAATGAAAAAAGAAAAATATGTTAAATAATTGGGATCAGCGAATATAAAAGAAAGTTTTAACATACAAATACAAAATAAAGTTTTAAAAGAATTGTGATACCGCAGCACGTTTCGAATGAGCGACCTCTTGTTTGGCTGTCTGAACTCACAGAAAGACAAATGTGGATGTTTATATAGAACTAGGTTGATTGCCCGCCCTAAATAAACTGGGTGAAAGAGTTTAAAAGAAGTTTGAAGATAAACATCAAAAAAGTATTTT
>JAECUM010004949.1:0-49946 GCA_016617855.1 Megalonaias nervosa
TATATATATATATATATATATATATATATATATATATAGAGAGAGAGAGAGAGAGAGAGAGAGAGAGAGAGAGAGAGAGGATTTCAAATGGGTAACGACTTAATATTGAATTTATGAAACGAGTTGAATGATGTCCAGCTTTTGCGAGCCAAGGCTCGCAAAAGCTGGACATTATTTAATGAGTTTCATAAATTTAATATTAAATCATTACCCATTTGAGATTCTTTAAATCACATAACTTTATTTTAGTAGAAATTATTTAGATAGAAAGAAGAATGAATAATTTCGTTCATTCTGACAGACGCTGTACCTTAGATTTGTTGTGCGTAAAAAATAGTCCCAAACAAAGTTGAAATAGTAAAAGTATATTATACATTTTTGCTAACTATAAATCAATGAATAAGCGTCCATCCAAATAAACAGAACATTTTACAAAAGAGAAAACATTTATCAACACAAAATGTTCAATGCGTGTGATTGATTGATACGGTGCACAGTACCGGTCTGAGTTGGCTAACACAACACAGTGAAAGTGTTGAAGTTGAAATTCCACATCACAACTAAACATTACATTGTTGCGAAATATTTTGTGAAAAGAAGATTACTGGATGCAGAAATACACATATTTTACTGTAATGTATTTGTGACCGGATATTTGCAGTATTTGATTTGGAACATTAGATTGTACATGAGACGTAAACAAATCTCTTTTTGAGTCGGACTTGCATCACATATTTACCGCGTAATTATGCTGTGGTTGGATAAAGTTTTGTTAGTTTGGGAGATCGGTTTATGGCTACATTCTTCTGTGAACAAAGGTTTAAATAAAGCTTGCATATATGGTGGATTCCATGCCACAAATATACCGCCCCTCCGTCCCCACCCCCAGCCTTGCTATCATCTGAGCAATACCCATATTTGTACTTGTTGTTATTGGTCTTGTCTTGGGAGTTTTGCCATTTTTCATGTTATGATATGTTATACATGACATAACAAACCACTGTGGGTGTCAATTTGCAATATTGAAACGGACGAGACCATTTTTCCCCAAATTCCCTTTCGCGGGTCGAATAAAAAAATGACGGCCAAAAATGTTTAATGAAAACAAAAACTTTCCAGAAGGCGGGGTTAAAAAGCTTTCCCAGGATCGCAGCCAATCAGTAAAGAGAATACTGCACAATGATTTCATGGGCTTATTTGGACCAATCAGAATCACATAAAGTGTTATGTTCACATGTTATAATATCAAAAATATGAAACTGCACACTCTTTAGGAAAAGTGTACCGACTATGTCATAATGTTCGAAGCGTCATAGGTTGCTGACTATTATATATTGATCTAAACATCATAGCTTGCTGACTATTATATATTGATCTAAACGTCATGGCATGCTGACTATTATATATTGATCTAAACGTCATATTTTGCTGACTATTATATATTGATCTAAACGTCATAGCTTGCTGACTATTATATATTGATCTAAACATCATAGTTTGCTGACTGTTATGAATTGATCCAAACTTCATAGCTTGCTGACTATTATATCCTGACAGAAACGTCATAGCTTGATGACTATTATATATTGATAGAAACGTCATAGATTGCTGACTATTATATACTGATAGAAACGTCATAGCATGCTGACTATTATGTATTGATCTAAACGTCATATATTACTGACTATTATATATTGATCTAAACATCATAGATTGCTGACTATTAAATGTTGATAGAAACGTCATAGCTTGCTAACTATTATATACTGATAGAAACGTCATAGCATGCTGACTATTATGCATTGATCTAAACGTCATTTATTACTGACTATTATATATTGATGGAAACGTCATAGCTTGCTGACTATTATATATTATCTAAAGTCGTATATTGCTGACTTTTTTATATTGATCTAAACGTCATAGCTTGCTGACTATTATATGTTGATAGAAACGTCATAGCTTGCTGACTATTATATATTGATCTAAACGTCATAGACTGCTGACTGTTATATACTGATAGAAACGTCATAGCTTGCTGACTATTATATATTGATCTAAAATCATATATTGCTGACTATTATATATTGATCTAAACGTCATAGCTTGCTGACTATTATATGTTGATAGAAACGTCATAGCTTGCTGACTATTATATATGGATCTAAACGTCATAGATTGCTGACTGTTATATGTAGTAGAAACGTCATAGCTTGATGACTATTATATATTGATCTAAACGTCATAGATTGCTGACTATTATATACTGATAGAAACGTCATAGCATGCTGACAATTATGTATTGATCTAAACGTCATAGATTGCTGACTATTATATACTGATAGAAACGTCATATATTGCTGACTATTATATATTGATCTAAACGTCATAGCTTGATGACTATTATATATTGATCTAAACGGAATAGCTTGCTGACTATTATATATCGATCTAAAGTCATAGATTGCTGACTATTTTATATTGATCTAAACGTCATAGCTTGCTGACTATTTTATATTGATCTAAACGTCATAGCTTGCTGACTATTATATATTGATCTAAACGGCATAGCTTGCTGACTATTATATATTGATCTAAAGTCATAGATTGCTGACTATTATATGTTGATCAAAACGTCATAGGTTGCTGACTATTTTATATTGATCTAAACGTCATAGATTGCTGACTATTATATACTGATAGAAACGTCATAGCTTGCTGACTATTATATATTGATCTAAAGTCATATATTGCTGACTATTATATATTGATCTTAACGTCATAGATTGCTGACTATTATATCCTGACAGAAACGTCATAGCTTGCTGACTATTATATATTGATCTAAACATCATAGATTGCTGACTATTAAATGTTGATAGAAACGTCATAGCTTGATGACTATTATATGTTGATCTAAACGTCATAGATTGCTAACTATTATATACTGACAGAAACGTCATAGCATGCTGACTATTATGTATTGATCTAAACGTCATATATTACTGACTATTATATATTGATAGAAACGTCATAGCTTCCTGACTATTATATATTATCTAAAGTCGTATATTGCTTACTATTATATATTGATCTAAACGTCATAGCTTGCTGACTATTATATATTGATCGAAACTTCATAGCTTGCTAACTATGATATGCTGATAGAAACGTCATAGCTTGCTGACTATTATATATTGATCTAAAGTCATAGATTGCTGACTATTATATGTTGATAGAAATGTCATAGCTTGCTGACTATTATATATTGATCTAAACGTCGTAGATTGCTGACTATTATATACTGATAGAAACGTCATAGCATGCTGACTATTATATATTGATCTAAACGTCATAGATTGCTATCTATTATATATTGATAGAAACCTCGTAGTTTGCTATCTATTATATGGTGATCGAAACATCATAGCTTGCTGACTATTATATATTGATCTAAACGTCATAGCTTGCTGACTGTCATATGTTGATCAAAACGTCATAGCTTGCTGACTATTATATGTTGATAGAAACGTCATAGTTTGCTGACTATTATATACTGATAGAAACGTCATAGATTGCTGACTATTATATAAGGATAGAAACGTCATGGCATGCTGACTATTATATGTTGATCGAAACGTCATAGCTTGCCTACTATTATATCTTGATCGAAACGCCGTGACTAGCCGACTATTCAATATTGATCGCAAAAACCATGGTTTGCTAACTATTTAATATGGAATTCTGACTATAATATATTGATCAAAAAGACTACATCTAAGTTTTGATACATTGGAGTTTCTTACAAAGCTTATAAAAGTCGAAAACTGTTGAATAGCTTAGGAAGAAGAATAAAAACATCAATGTATATAATTACTGTATGAAAAAGGACTCTAAATATTCACCGATTTCTGAGATTTACTTAATAAGAAGAATTTTCCTTGGGTTTTTTTTCCTCTTCATTTCTTAAATTGCAATATGTCTAGAGGAAGATAAATTTAATATAATAATATTATTATCAAGATATAAAGTAATTTTCGAGTTTCTGGGTAGATAGTACACTCCCATTTCCCAACTAAGCTGTTTTTTCTCGGACTAGAAGAAGCAAACAAGGATATGTTTGCATGAATAACTTGAATTAGCACAAGATTTAAAGTGACAGAGTATTTCCCTTTAATTAAAATCACGCATTTGTCATGTGAATTGTAGCGAAAGTAATTTTTCCCGACTAAATTTAGGTCTCATATAAGAAATAAAGAATTAGTGTAGGCCTCCTATCTATGTTAGGATTTTTGGCCGTCTTCCTAATCAGTAAACCCGCATCCTTTTTATATTTTGTCATATTTGAATTTGATGCGAATGAACCAAAAAAAGCAAAACGAACCAAAACAATTCAGATGTGAGTTGGGGGCTGTATTCCTTTCTGTTTAATCAAAGAGGTTGTTTTGACAAACATTATTTTCTAGATATGTGTGCATAATCCGACCCACTTAAAAATATAAGTTAAATTCATAGAGAATATGCAAGACGTCCTGGAAATTACATTTCTAAGAAATTTAAAAGGCATAGAATGCTTTATTATAAATATTTAAAAAGACATCTTCGCGCACAACGATTCACACATGAAAACAAAATCTCGTGTCTTCACGTGGACTTGCAAAGGAGCAGATCTTAAAATATAAAACATGGCGATAGGGAGTCTTTGTCATCTAACGGTCATTTTTGCATTACTTATCAACTAAATGAAAATGTATATCTCTTGCCAAATCAATGTATTAGATCACATCTTGTTGTGATTTGAGTGACCTCTACTAATCAATGTATTAGATCACATCTTATTGTGATTATAGTGATGTCCACCAAATCAATGTATTAGATTACATCTTGTTGTGATCATAGTGATCTCCACCAAATCAATGAATTAGATCACATCTTGTGTGTATCTTGTTGTGACTATAGTGATGTCCACCAATATATTAGATCACATCTTGTTGTGATTATAGTGATCTCTACCAAATCAACGTATTAGATCACATCTTGTTGTGATTAGAGTGACCTCTACCAATCAATGTATTAGATCACATTTTGTTGGGATTATAGTGATCTCTACCAATCAATGTATTAGATCACATCTTGTTGAGATTATAGTAATCTCTACCAATCAATGTATTAGATCACATCTTGTTTTGATTATAGTGATGTCCACCAAATCAATGATTATATCACATCTTGTTTTGATTATAGTGACGTCCACCAAATCAATGTATTAGATCACATCTTGTTGTGATTATAGTGATGTCCACCAAATCAATGATTATATCACATCTTGTTGTGATTATAGTGATGTCTACCAATCAATGTATTAGATCACATCTTGTTGTGATTATAGTGATCTCCACCAAATCAATGTATTGGATCACATCTTGTTGTGATTATAGTGATGTCCACCAAATCAATGTATTAGATCACATCTTGTTGTAATTTTAGTGGTGTCCACCAAATCAATGTATTAGATTACATCTTGATGTGATTATAGTGAGCTCTGCCAATAAATGTAATAGATCACATCTTGTTGTGATTATAGTGATCTCCACCAAATCAATGTATTAGATCACATCTTGTTGTAATTATAGTGATCTCTACCAATCAATGTATTAGATTACATCTTGTGATTAGAGTGACCTCTACCAATCAGTATATTAGATCACATCTTGTTGTGATTATAGTGATGTCCACCACATCAATATATTAGATCACATCTTGTTGTGATTATAGTGATCTCCACCATATCAATGATTAGATCACATCTTGTTGTGATTATAGTGATCTCTACCAATCAATGTATTAGATCACATCTTGTTGTGATTATAGTGATGCCCACTAAATCAATGTATTAGATCACATCTTGTTGTGATTATAGTGATGTCCACCAAATCAATGTATTAGATCACATCTTGTTGTGATTATAGTGATGCCCACTAAATCAATGTATTAGATCACATCTTGTTGTGATTATAGTGATGTCCACCAAATCAATGTATTAGATCACGTCTTCTTGTGATTGTAGTGATGTCCGACCGCTGTTGTCTTCAAAATATTGTTATTACGTTCATTGATTCCGAACAGTCACATGCCACAATTTTAGAATATAACTTGTTTGTTGCAATCCTGTAATGATATGCAGGTGAAACAATGTGTCATTGCTAACAAGAAAAGCAACAATCATTTATCATTTTACTGACAATTTCATTTCCCTATATCAAGGAGTAGACTTTATTGTGTTATTTCGTAGTAGAAAAAAACAAAAACATATCAGCGACTCATAGTTTTAGTTTCATGCGTGAGATTCTACGTTACTTAAGAAATCCAATATTATGCTAAGGACAAAACGCTCTTCAGAGTATTATATATATATATGTGCAAGAACCGCTGGCAGTTTTTTCAGTTTTATTGCACTTGGTCGAATTAGAAACTTCAATTACGGTAGAAAACGAAATCAACTACCCATTAGTGGTAGTTTATTTCTGTTAAGTTAAGGAGATATCATCTATAAAAATACAGAAGTGTTCTGAGCTGTAATTGCCTGCCTTAAAATGCTTCCTACCTACTATTAACTGGTTTGGTAGAATTTATTATTAAATGATAATATAACTACTGTGATTAAAGAATGCTTCTTATCTTTTGGGTCAAGTTTTCTTCTACATGGATAATTCAAGTAGTCCTATCTGTTTCAGAAGGCTAACAATTTCCTGAAGAACAAAATCCTAGGTAAGCCTCTCAAGTAAATAAAGATATCTGATGTATACAAACCAAACATTGGAAGCATTGATTTATTTCTTTGTATGGATCCCATCACCTAAACTAGTTGCAAATTACCATACAATGTGAATACCAAACGCTCTGCTCTTCAAGCGTCGACAGAAGGTCGAGGTTCCGAAAGATTCAGGGTTTGAAACAATTGAAGACAGACCATCAATTATTTATACATAATAAATAAAGAAAATGGCAAAGTATTGGTATTTGATTAATGGGTTATTTCTTTCATAATCTCAGTTTAACATGCTTTTATATCTTGAAAAGTTACCATTGAGCATTTGTTTAATATCATTGGTCTGCTATACAGGTGCAGTAGAATAATTCTCGTTTCCTTGCGATAATACATAATTTAAGAGGGATTAATTCATTGTAATTCTCTTTGCTATAGATTGCTGGAAAAATGGCTGTAAAACATTCCATGAAAATAAATCAAGACAATAAAATTTTAAAACCTTTTCATATTGAAAGTAGGTTGGCATCAAATTTCACAAACGTTTACTTCATTTGGCCTCAAATAAGAAGGCAAGTGAAAATACAATTATAACTTTATGAAACTGGAAATAGGCATAAGGTTATGCCATTAAAATTGTCATAAGCTTCGACTCGGCCTTGTCAGCTTAGGGCAAATTATGCTACTCCATTCTTTAGAATACGGAAGTCTTAAACGTAAGTACACGTTCGATAACTATGTTTTATCATATATCCAAAAGTTGGTATTGGCGCAGTTAGAAACCTGTTTCCAACCTTTAGAGCCAACGAAATTCTTCGTCAGAGAAAGAAACATCTTACATCCTCAAAACAAACACTAATAAATAACGTCATGTTTTAATAACAGTGTGCATGTTATAATGGCAGTGTACATGTTATAATGACAACGTAAACGTTATAATGACAGTGTACATGTAATAATGACAGTGAAAATCTAAAACCATGAGTAAAACTAATGATATAAAAGAAGAATTAAATTAGAAACGAGTCTTTAATTGGGTGAATTACATGTCTATTTTGTGTTGTTTTCATATTGGCGTAATTTTATAATGAAATTCAAAGATGGGATGATTTGTGTAGTTACTTGTTTACATTACAGAGAATACAACAACTCCCGTTAATTTCTTCTGCAAATAAATACATCTGCAATCATTTAGAAATACGAAAACAAAAAACACACGAACAGAAAGAACCTTCACAAAGATGACATAAGGACAAACTATCATTGCAAAAGACACTCCTGATGTTAATATACGGCTCAAGTACAAATATAAAATGAAGTATAGGGACCAACTTTATCGTATATTGACATGCAATAATTCGTGATATACTCAAATAAAAAAGAGCGAATCCCGTGACTTACAATGTATATAAATATTTGGTTGTAAGTATATAACATTTCATTCATACTTAATATGATGCACGCTTGCGGCATGGACAAATTAGAGGGTTTCTTATCAGTGATATGGAAATAAGTCTACTCCGTTATAATGTATTATGTTTAATTGGTCCTAAAATGTCTGTGGTCATCACGTATAATGAATGCTGTATATTTAATCAGCTGCAATTGAAGAAAAACAACAACAAAAAATGTTGATAAAGCGTTTTACAACAGGACTAAATTAAGCATATTTACATGCAATAAGCACCTTTTGTATCTAAATAAAACAATCAATCGTGACTTTTATCATAGACATGTTCCTATGATGCGAATATACAGGGATGACTTCAAATCATACATCCTTATGGAGTCAAATGATACATCCTTACTGTTTTAAATGATACATCTTTATTGCTTTAAATGATACATCGATATGACTTCAAATTCAGATGATACATCGTTATGGCTTCAAATTATACATCCTTACTGCTTCAAATAGTGTATCCTTATGACTTCTAATGATACATCCTTATGACTTTAAATGATACATCCATTGCAAATAGCTAATTTCTAGGGGTAAACGTCATAGCGTACAGTATTGATGAGATTTTATGATGGCATGGATTAGTAGTTTGAAATCTGGTCAGAGCCGCATACAAGGGCATGGAGCCAAGTGTTTTATATCTTAATTTAAAAATGTTGATTGGTTGTGCTTTTCAGTGTGAAATATTCGTAACACGGACTAAACGTTTGTGCCATGGAATTATTGAGAAGGGATAGTTTATTTATTTGCAGATGCCTTTTATAGTTGCTGTCAAGACAGTTTAGCAGAGTGTTCAGAATTGTATTTCTGCTGACCCGCGGATCGAACCGGAAAGTAGTCCCCTGCCTTGGGTATATTAATTTTGGGTGTTTGAATTTTGATTTCTATTTCATGGTGTGAAGTACTGGCGTTACGCTACAACATCCTAACAAGAAGAAGCCATGCAATTGTGAAGTTGTGATATTTGTGTTTTTTTTATTTATCAGAGGAAACTTATTTGTAGTGTCGGCACGTTAGGAGAACTTCCAGCTGACAACGACTTGACAAGGACTGCTGTCCAGTAGACCTTGGAAATAGGAGAAAACATGGGACTTCCAGCCCAGAACTGACGCGAGTGTTTAACTGGCTCGGTAGAGAGACTCCTTGGGTGTAACTATATGTATGTATGTACCATGTATGTATCCTTATGTATCCCACCCAGTCACATAATCCTGACACCAGACAGACCAGTCCTAACCCTACTCTCCTAATACTGAGCGTCTAGGGAGGCAGCTGTTAGTACCATTTTTATAAGTCTTTGGTATGACTCGGCCGGGTTTCGAACCCGCTACCTCCCCGCAACCGAGGCGGACGCTCTAACCACTAGGCCACCGGAGCGGTCTTGTATATATGTATGTACGTATGTACGTACATAGGTAGGCATGGGCTTTAATAACACATCATGACCATCCTGGTTACAACTGGCATAGCAACTTTAGGTATACATAACATGCAAATCAGGGATAAAGGAGAAAAGCCAAAATCCTAAAAATAAAAATAAAAAACTTTTTTTCGATATACACCAAACTCTTTAAAAACGTCTAAGACCTTTTCATCTGTGAGGTCATCACAGGAAGCATCTCTGGGCAGAAACGTTGCCTCCAGTAGACGCCTTTCACGACATGCAGGTGAGTGCATTATGCCTAATTCCCATGGCCCTCCTAAGACCGGGGGGTGGGGGGGTGGGGGTGGGAGGTTTTGATATTCTCAACAAACGCCTAAATAACAACACACACTGAACAATTTAGATGATAAAATAGGTTACACGAATCTTCCAGAATGAGATCAATCCTCGTGGGCAAAAGTGGGGGGTGGGGTGGATGTAACCAAGTATTTTTGTTTATTACCGATGTCTGTCTCCAGTCTTTTGTCCAAAAGATCTAGATGACAAAGCATGTGTGCGAAAGCGTGCGCACGCGTGCGCGTGTGTGTGCGTGTGTGTATATGAGAGAGAGAGAGAGAGAGAGAGAGAGAGAGAGCACATTTTTAAAATAGTTTTGAAGTAAATAAAATGAAAAGGTAGACATCGAAAATTGTACGTGTTGTGCCACCAGTGTCACGAAATTGTATAAAGCGCTTTATTTATTAAATATATGTACTCAGGTTTCGTTTATTTTGTGTACAACGATACCCGAGGGTGATTTATGTATATTGTACACTATTTCAAAACAGTGAGTTCGGTTGATCCTATGTCGCACGTGCGAAGTGCTTTCGATGGGAAAAACCAAATACTCCCAGCGCACAGACGATGAAGGGATGCATCGTCTGTGTATAAATGCCTCACCGTAAGACTAAATCTTTACATTACGGAACGTCTTGTCAGTGAGCAGTCTACTTAAGGACTTGCACATCTTTAGCTGTAGAGCTGATCGGAGTCGACAGGGTACCAGCTGTAGAGCTGACCATAGAAGTTGACCATTGCAGCTGTAAAGCTGAATCATAGCAGCTGTAGAGTTGAGTGAACAGTCTGTTGCTGGTCGAGTAGCAGGCGATCGGGTATTGCTGACCGAATTGGTGGGCGCTGATTGCTTGATTGACCAAGGAATTGAATGGTAGTCGGTGACTACCTGAAATGCCGACTGCTTGATTGACAAGTGTGACTGGTAGCTAAGTGTGCTAGTGACGGAGTGTTTTGTGTTACTCCATGCATGTAATCTTTTAGCCGTGGGCTAATTTTGGGGTTTGTTATACCCAGTGTTTTGGGACTGTAAAGATATTTTGTATGATATCTGTCCCTTTGTCTTCACCATTTTACTATTTGAGTAAAGTACCTCATTTTTCACTGTTTGAGTGAATACACTTTACTATATGAGTGAAGCACATGATTTTTACTATCTGAGTAAAACACATTCTTTTCGTCGTGTGAATTTACTGTGAATCATTAACCTTTGTCCTTTTACTGTGTAAGATCATTTATTTGTATTCACATTTATGTTGTATTATTAGGTTCGTGCGGATTGTGTTAATTTTGTCCAATATTTGAATCTTATACACGCACGTATTAATCATAATTCTTTTCTCATTCAAATCATTCATCAATAAACACTGTATTTGTATCACCATCAAGTGTTCTGTTTTTTTATAAATCAGAAATCCAACCCGATTATCTTGTTACAACCAGTAACTGAAACATTCAGTACTTCATCAAATTGCCAAAAGACAAAAATGAGTCAACTAGAGGTAAAACTGCACTAATCTTTGTAGACACTGCTTGATTCGTGACATTTTTTAAATGAGTAAAGTTGTCTGTACTCAGTTTGACATATGTTGTCAATTTATCGATAGTTATAAACGTCTCAAAAGAAACCCATTCTAAAATCCCATGCCAATGCCCAGGAAAATAAAGCAATGCAATGTTTCTTGGTAAAAGAGACCCATTCTAAAATCGCATGACAATATCCAGAAAAATAAGCAATGCAATGTTTCTTGGTAAAAGAGACCCATTCTAAAATCGCATGACAATATCCAGGAAAATAAGCAATGCGATGTTTCTTGGTAAAAGAGACCCATTCTAAAATCGCATGACAATATCCAGGAAAATAAGCAATGCGATGTTTCCAGGTAATGTGGCCCTTATTACAAGGGAGACTTTTGGCCCACGTAACAGATATCGAGGGCAGAGCGCAATGGCGACATTTTAAAATGACCGTAAACTCGGAAGACGGTTTTGGGAGCTGTCTAACAAGGGCGATTTAGTGAAATATTCACTGTGGATCGTCTGGTACTATTAGCACGAGGTAAGGAAGATGTCAACGTTATTTCCATCTTATGTCATAGTTCTAACTTCTGGTTCAATTCCATTAGTACGAGGCGAGATAAATGCCAAATTTAGTTCCATGGAAAGTCATGGTTATACTGTCTCGTCTGTTGTTTTCTTTAGGACGAGGCAAAAAGGTCTGGTTATGTTAGGAAGGACTGGGGCAAATACTACAATGACTGACAAACTATGTAGGCCAGAGGAAACAGCTGTTTAATATCACTATTCAAATTAAATATTGTTTCACTAGCATCAGTGCTTAGTGTAACTAATTAAACGAGGAATACTGTGACTTGTGAAATATACTGTAAACAATCCATTTAATGCCATGTTATAGCATACCATTCCATATCATACCATACCATACCGTACCACACCACACCACACCATATCATACCATACCATACCGTACCACACCACACCATATCATACCACACCATACCATACCATATCATACCATACCAAACCAAAGCAGGCTTGTTATTGGTCTTGGTATAGGAAAGTATATTATGTTTAATAGTAGATCCATGAAGCCCCATCCACGTTCCTTTAATTAATAACATGTTTCTTCCTCTACTGGCAGAAACTGCTCATCTCGTCTTTGTAGTTTTCAACGTTACCAGTTGAAACATTGTTTCAGATTGACTAGGGTATAATATAATTATTTAGGTGATAGTTCCAGCTCCCACCCCTTTTTGATATTACGTGGCGCCTTACAGTGTGTGTGTGTGTGTGTGTTTAATGTAGCTTTCACACATTTTCAGTCATAGCGCTACTACGTCTGCAGCGTGACAGTTTACAGTGATGTCTATCACTGGAAAGGCATGTCGCAGACAAGCGGCATCATGTCCCACCCAGTCACATTATCTTGACACCAACCTCTTAATGCTGAGTGCCATTACTTTTTATGTCTTTGGTATGGCTTGAGTGGGGTTCGAACGCGACCTCCCGCATCCGAAGTGGACGCTCTAACCACTTAGGCCACTGGCGCCTTACAGCTTCGATAATTTAGAATCGGTTAAACTCGTACATTTAATTTAAAATTACACAGAAGTTTTTTTTATATATAAAAGAAAAACAACACAAAAAAAGCAATACTTGTTACAAGCCAACACAGTATTCAGGAATGTATATCTGATTGCTATAAAATGCATTATGTAAAAGTATTAGGTATAGTATGTTACTTTTTTTCTAGATCCTTCTCATTCCCACCTCTACTCCAACCCCTTCTTCCATGAACCCCTTATATATTAGGTTATTGCATGTAATAAAGCTTAAATTTTTAAAATAAAAAATGAATTAATGTAATTCAGACATTTGCTACCTTGACATATTTCTTGTAAAATATTATACTGCCACAATAATGAAGCAGTTGTAGTTGGGCAACAATCATAATCATAATTACATAAGCATTATTAGCAATGATTTACAAACATATGAAGAAAATTTGGAAAATCATCTGGTTTTCTTAAAAAAAAACCCACCCCAACCTGACAGCTACAAATACTTAACAGTTGAGCATTAGACATAAACCTTGAAGTAGGAGATCAATCGTCACAGGTATCAGTAGGTTATTCAGATTTATAAATAAGATCCTGTGTTGATCTCCATAACGGTTATACTCTAAAAATATTTTAGGCTCATTTATCCCGCACTGAGAATTATAATCACACGAATTAATTGGTTTTAACATATTCTATAGCAATATTTACAGCACATTGGGTCTGCCTACAATTTCTCACAGCTTAGCAACAGCCTTCCCCCAAATATACAAGTTGCAACATGAAAAGTGACAAGGACTAACTTATGCTTGGACCAGAAATATAGTGGCATGCATAGTAGTAGATGATAATAGGATTCTGTCTCAAGGACTATATCCCCATGTGCCAGAGACTCTCATTAAGTACGATTTCCCTATCCCAGAGACTCCCATCCATCCCTCTCCCAATAACGATACTTTTTTTCCACCACAAGAGGATTCTGGCTCAAGGACCATATCTCCAACAAGACCACCCCGTCCCATCGACACGGAGCAGGGGTTGATTTTATTTATAAAGTTTAGATAAAATTTTATTTCGAACTGCTTTACACTTTGAGATTATTTTTAACTGATTGGACCATGAAAGTTATTAAATCCTTCTGACAATTTCTGGCTCAGTTTTTCAAGATAATTAAAATACTCGCTGTTACCAGATCTGATAAGTGAAAGTTTAAGCCTGTCACGGACACTGAAACATATTCCTGATGTTTCATTGCTAATTTCAACTGTCAACTGTTTACCGTCTATCGTTAGATCTTTGATCTTGCTATTGTTGCTACGTGTCACTGTCAAATTTTCAAATATTATTTTTATTGTTCACACAAAAGTTCATACCCTAGTCATCAAATATAATATCAAGTATAGATTTGTCGTCGGCGACTTTATCGCTGTCGTCAGATGTAAAGATAATATCAAGTATAGATTTATCATCACAACGGTATCCAAGTACAAACGTATCTATTCCGTTTTCGCAATAACATTTGTCATCGAAATTACTTAATCCACGTTTGATAATAACATCTGTTTCAAGTTCATGGTGATTTGTTCCAATAGCCATTGCCCTTATAAAACTAACGCCACCGTCAAGTGGGTACTTGTAATCATCAAACCTAATAGATTCTGTAACAAAATCGCGAGGTAAACCTTCTGCTTTTTTGTTATTTTATTATTGTCCAGCAACACGGCATATATTTTACTCCGCAATCCAATAACGTATTTGATGATGAGGGAGTTCATTTCATCCTTAAACTTACCAATAACCTTTCATTTTTGTCATCGTGATATTTACTGTCGCGAGGATAATCGGAAAGATCAAACAGATGTCGGTTATCATAAATATCTTGATAGACGTCCTCAGTCTCTATTTCATAAACAAGCGAGTCAGTATCGGTAAACAATAGTTTACTTGACGGCCACTGCTTCTTAATAAAATTATAATGAAAATCGTACATGAGCCACTTCGACAAATCAAGTACAGAAGCTCCAACATAAACCGGTTTATTTAGTTTTAGATTTATTTTTCGTCGCTGTATCGTGACAAGGTTCTCTTTAAAAATTTTCATGCTGACAAAATCATCGTCTGTTACAAGTTTGTTTCGGCGATTGATATCATTAACTAGCTCGATGTTTACTCGCTTTCTAATAGTTTCCATTGTCTTACCAAAGGCGGAGTTGTTCATAAGCTTAAAGAAGTTTCTCTCGAAATCGGGCTTAGCTACAGCTCTCCTTGACGTGTTTGAGCTAATATAACCTCTCATCCAAGGCGACTGGTTAAACTTTAGCACTCTATGAACTTTCCTCAACACAAGGCCAGCATCTACCGCTTGTTTTAAAACTTTGTAATACAAAACATAATTTCACTTATCAAGTAAATTTTGAACTAGTTTTTTACCATAGAATTTTGTCTTGGTGATGCCAATGCTTGTTGTTCCTGAGATAAGAAACTATAATCGATTATCATTGATTCCGCACAAAACGGATAATCGTTATGTAAATTGTGTAGCGAAGCAGGATAATCGAGATCAACTTCAACGAAATACGAAACATCGTCTGGTATCTTTTTTCTGTTTCCACCAGAAATTGATCAGGTGTGATCCAACGAAATCCACCAAAAGGCAATGGTTCTAACATTGCATAATCATACAAATTATTTGCGATTTGTAAATAATATACTTTGAAGAAAGCTCAGGATTATAATCATTCATGTACTTATTGTTTGCTTCCGAATACTTTTTTGTTATCACGCTAATACCGCCTCGGATACCTTTTTCGATAAAGTTAAACATGTCAACATCTGTTAGTAATTCTGGCTCGATTTTACTAAACTTTAGCAAAGCATCCCAAGATAACCCCGGAGCAGTGTAATACCAACAGGGATCTAGTCCATAATTGTTATAGCTTACTCGACGAAAACTTTCGAACACATCCGCAAGCAATAGCACATCCGTTTTCAAATATAAATCATGATAATCGCCAAATGTTTTGCAATCGAATTATTTCCAAATATCTTGTGCATATTTGTACTCATCATTGGTTATATTTTCATTTTTTTTTAGCTGTGAATAAAATTTATCTTTGTCAGGTAAAGAAGTTTCATCAAATTTACTCCAATCACCGAGGTACTTGTATGGAAATATTCCTTTTTTTGTTAACAAGTTTGCTTGATTACTAAAACAATCTCGTAGGTTATAAAACTCGCTACAACCTTTAACCAGCTCATCTAACGATGCTGCCATAAACTGTAGGCTGTCGATGAAACGCAACTTACCTAAAGTAACTGACATATACTTTTCAAAATTATTTGAGATACACTTGATTACATTATCGAGTTTTAAACGAGACGTTATTTCAGGATCACCAAAAGCTTCTACGATAATGTGACTGTCATATCCTCGGAAATTGTGAAGAACAACTGGAAAAAAATCTGGAGCATGAAACTTTAGATTACACTTATCGTAAACCACTCCACGATATTGCCCGGTCAAATGACAATGACCACGTACTTTTTTATTACCAGGCAAGTCAAAGGATTTTTCGCAGATGTGACAAAATTCCGCTTTTTCGTGATCGGATTCTTCTTGAGATGTCAGTTTTATCACTAGAACGATTCTTCTTAAATGTTTAAATATATTATCAGCTTCACTAATCAACTGCTTGAGAAGCCAAACAGCTGGATCTTTACCGCGATATAATTTAATTGGCTTTGATAAACTAGGATCAACGCAACAAACTATTTATACGCTACTCCGCATGGAATATGGTTTTGAATTTTTCTTTTACTCGATTGGTTAGGATTATTTTCTGCGCCAAGCACAGGCTGAAGTAAACACTCGAAGTCGGTGTATATAACGAAAGGAATTTTTAGCTTATGATTATGATTAAAAAACCGAAGAATTTTTGTTTATCCTCGCCTGGCATTGTTATGCGTTGTACATTATTACAGTACTATAGATCCTTTTGTAATTTTTCATTGTCGGAACAGCCGTGTAAACAACGACAACAGAAGTACTTCTTATTTTTATATTTGTTATACTGTTTACCAACAAGTCCGCTGAAGGTTTCGATCCATGCGTAAAGATTTTTATAAAACAATAAGTTTATTGTCGATTGCGAGGCTTTTTCTGAAATATATTTTTGATAAACGTTTTCATGCTCGTTAAGACCAAATACGTATACTGAAATATTATTTTGTTTTTCAAACTTCGGTATCTGATTTTCCGCAACTGGGAAGTTAATACCAGTAAAATTTAATTTTGTAACGTGACTAAAATATTTGTCAACGCAATCAGTATTTTTTTGTGTGCTGGAAACATCGCAGAGAAAATAGCCCACTGGAAGCATTTGTTATCAAAGTTTTTACGTTTATACAGCATTTTTTATTTTTTATTTTTTGTGGCAGGTCATTATACCCAGCGCTATTAGCGCCGCTACCGCGTAATACGTTATATTTCATTGTGTGAAATAACATTTCGGTAATCATATCAAACTTCCAACCAGAACCTGATTGAATATGAATAAATTCTTCTATCTTTCTCCAAATTTCCTGATGTATTTCATCAGCTAGTGATGAAAGATTAGTTCCAAGCAAAACATGCTTTGATTTTGCGTTAATAAAAGGATCTGTAATTTCCTCGTCAGTCGACTCTTCTGTCACATGTAAATTAGAAAATATAACGTGATACTGCACTAGAATTTTAAAACCCTTATGTTTTTGAAGTTCACGTTTAATAGTTGGTTCTAACAAATGATAAAGATTTGTTGAGGTAAAGTTTGCTAAAACGATTTGTTTATCACATCGATAGCTGTTGTCAAACCTGTGAAAGCAGTAGCTATTTCTGTAGGTTCTCCTATAAGGTTCTTTTTCGCTATATCACGTAACTTCAGCATTGTTATATAATGTACTATCATATCTCTAATTTATTGTTCAAACAATTAGCTCACTGGTCGAAGGGCTAGTCAAACACTCAATTAGAGATATAAAGTGCTTATAGTATAATGACACAACATTTATTTTAAGAACGCAAGGGAGCAGGAGTATTATTACATTCACCCCAAGTACAACTTGTACGCGGGAAATATGTTGGGGTCGGCGTACACGTTAAATACGGTCAGCCGTTCGGCAAAGCAACACCAACTAGTTATAAGATCAGCGTAAAAGGCGATAATGCCGAGCGAGTCGAAATGTTTAGGAAAGATTTTATTTACACATTGTTTTGTGATGAAATTCCAGAAGGGCAGCGAGTAGATCATGTTAATGGCGCAGTTGTTGATGATAATATTGAGAACTTGCCATTACAAGATGAGTTTCAACCTCATCTCGTGTTTGATTTATATGAGGCAAATGACAAAGGAATTATTCGAAGAAGAAAAACAAAGAAGGTTGTTGGTTTCATGCAAAATACTGGATATCTTATGGTATGTGTTAGAGGAATACTAACCGATCAAGTTAATTATCAATCGCATAGGCTTGTTTACGAAACATTTAACGGACATACACAATATAGTTTAGTGATAGGTCACATCAACAGCGTTAAAACAGACAATCTTCTGGATAATCTTGATCTTGTCACACCAAAAGAAAATAACAGACGAGGACGAGGCGGTTGTATTAATTTTAGATGCCCGGAAAACCTGTTGTTTCGTATAATACTGAAACAGATGAGGAACTAACATTTCCTTCAATGTCGGCTGCTGCAAGATACTTCAATATCAATTCTAGAGCAATAAAATGTGGCAGATGGAACAACAAGAACAGCAATATCACAGTCGACCTTTCACAGAATAACCTTTTTGTATGGTAACTAAATTTATTGTAGTATTTTAGTAAGCTCATCTCGACTAATACAAGTATGACACCACAACATGATAGCTTCTCTATCATACATTACACTAATTTTTTATCATTATATAATTGTCTTTTTTTTCAGAGTCGGTCAATAAAATTTTATCGCTTCCACCACGAAACAAAGCAAATTAACTGAGATGTTTTGTCTCGCCCGCTAACACTTTTTATACTGCTTCTTTGAGGGTGTTGATGTTATAAACCCTAACATGCTCGATATATCTTATCTTTTCCATTGTTATATTATTTAAACCTATATAAGATTATATAATGAACCTCTTAGAAAGATTAAAGTATATCTATGATACATTAGATGCTAACGTCGACGAAGATGACACAAACGTCAACGAGGCTGACGCCAAAGTCAACGACGACTTCGTCGATGTCGACGATGACGTTACTGAAGATGATGACAAAGCCATCGTCAACGATGATACCGCAGCAACGTCGTGGGACAAAAAGTTACGGAAGACCGACAACTGGTCGATATAACGTAAAATATCATATCACCAAAAAGTTTGAAATTTAATTTTACGGTAGATGAAAATCAATCGTTTTGGCAGCTGATAAAGCCGTTCTTGAACATCAAAATTCCAGACCGACAGAAAAATATAAAATTCAATTTTATATTTGTCATGATATTTAATCTGATGACGATCTCTGATGATCGCCGACGATATCTAATATCATTATGTAAGCCTGTAAAATGCAAATCAGTATTACGTAAGTACGAGGAAATTTACAAAAACATTATTTCCGAGCATTAATCTCTTTGGTTGGCATCCAACTATTAAATTTATAGCTGTACCCGCGCCACTTAACGAGGCTTTTATCGCCACGCTTTTTGATTACTCGTTCGATAACAAAAACATCTTGTTCAGTTTTCTGTAGTTCTTGTTCGTAAAAACTACCAGTTATAGGTTCCCCGGCTAGATCTTTTAGCGCGTATATTAAGGGTATTGTTAAAAGTACTTTATCAACGACAAATACTTCTTCACTCCAGTTTGGAGTAAATCCTTTCTCAAATATATTTTTTTGTTAATGAAATTCGAACTCGATCGCCGACTTTAAATTTATGTCTGCCGTACATGTTTTCGTTTGCAAGAATCGGACTTTAAATTGCGTCGTTTGGTGACATTTTAGTAGTTCGATGTTTTGTGTTATTGTATTTATCAACGATCTGTTGGAGATCATCAACATACCTTTTCGTGTTTTTAGCTGTCAAATGTTTATGTATAAATTCGTTTAGTGTACGATTAAATCTTTCGACGACAACGCTTTTTCCTTCATTTCCCGTAACTTTCCTTTTTCATGTCATTCTGTTCCAAAAACTGCTCAGATTTTTTATTAAAAAACTCTGCTCCGTGATCGGTCCAAATTTTATTCGGTTTCCTTTCTGTAATTGTTATTACTTGTTTTAGTGCATCGGTTATTGATGTTCCTGTCTTATCTGAAACTGGTAGACTAAACGCGTATTTGCTAAAAAAAAAACATCACTAACGTTAAAGAGATACTACTTTGGAGCGCCATCAGCCCCAACGTTAAACTGAGCAAGATTTGACACATCAACTAAATCTATCGCCCAGATATCATCAACGGCATTCGCGACAACCTTACGTCGCAGAAACATCCTTTTTAGGTTTGTGTAGCTCTGATGCCAGGTCATCATATATAGTTTGCATTTTGTTCCGATTAATCCCTGCACTAGCTTCTCATCAAATCGTTCTCGCATATTTGTAGGTTTCATATCTTTAAGTTCATCTAGCATTACCTTATCACAGCCTGATTTTGAGTTCTCTACAAGAACGTTATCAATACGCTCGATATCACGATAAAAGATGTAGTGACGCATTGCTATTGCATCAACTTGATTATAAGGCTCTTGTTCTGGCAATGGATTATTGTTTTCCTCCAGTTGTTTCTCTAGCGGATTATACGGCCCAGTGTATGTATGTCCGGGTAATGTCCAGCCCTCTTTTGGTTTTGGTAACTTACCGATAATTTTATGTATATCCATTCCAGAGCCAATTACTTCTCGACGATTGCAGAATTGACAATACGTAACAATTTTATCTTGTTCTATGCAAAGATCTTTATCACAATCACAAATACAACTTCGACTCATTATTATTTTAATCATCAACTAAAATAACTCTATCCTCACCAGAACCCAACGACGGAATCGTCGGAGATGAAGTCGTCGAAGAAATAAACACACTTTCTCTTCTACCGCAAACAGTACAAATACCTTTTAGCATCGTTCTGTTATTTTTTTGTTTTTTTCTGGTTTTTGTCTGTGTTAGGCGTTTTAGTTTTACATTTTAAGCAATACGTTATAGTTTGCGACATGTTATATTCGATTGTCACACAAAATTTATTGCTATATCATCGTTGTTTTTGCTTGGATGTCTGTCAAATTGTAAAATAAACTTAGCAAATCGGAATCCAATCCTCCGGATTGGGACGTCTGCCAGACAAACATAATACAATAATAACCACAAGCTGATGTTCCAATCGGCTTTAGTTGATTAGACGAGTAATTTATTTTTTAAAATTTTTTAAAAAATAAGTTCTTTTATAAGGTCGCTCAGAGGAAGTCCGAACGAATCAAAATAATTATTATCGTAAACAACAACCCAATGAGTGCCATCTGCTGTTACATCATCTAATTCGTATTTGGAAAATATTCCACGAAATCCGTTTTTGACTTCGGATTCTAATTTTTCAAGTAAATCAAAATTACTTAACTGCGTCTGGTCCCTGGTAGTGTCATTCCGCGTCCGATTCCTAGTAGATTCGGAATTAGACTGCCTGCTAGTCCCGCTAAAAGAGGAGCTATTGGAATAAATCCTCGATGTTTTTATTTTTCCTTGGCACCTTCGACTTTGTCGTTGTTTTCATCTTTTATTTTTTTTATTTCTTTATCAGTATATAAACCAGTTTCAGTAAATTGTTCTAATTTTTCTGTTAAATCTCTATTTTTTTCTGCTGGCCAATTTCGAATAATGCCAATGTCTTTGAGTTATATTTACCAATAAAATCATTATATTATTCATCTAATATTTTAACACGTGCATTTTTTTTCTATAAAATCTTATCTGATTTTCGATAAGCATTATTTCTACGGTAGCTTCAGTCATTATTATTTGTTTCCGAGCTAATTCCCTTGTTTGCTCTGACAAATTCTCTATTACCCTCTTTACCTCTGGTGGAATAACCGTCATTCTTGCAATAGAATGTTGAAGCATAAGAGGGTTGTTCATTAATGTATCAAATTCATCTGTCGTGCAGCAGGATCAGCAATATTTCTAACAAGATCCTCTAGAATTTTTTTAGTTTCTTCTTTCGATCTTTCTCCGAGTAAACCTAACAAGCCTTTTTCTTTCATTTTTTATAGTTCTTCCGGAGACAATGTTGATATTTCTGGTTGTTTGCCAAGTGCTGCTTCAGTAACCGGCTTAAAAAATTTGGTGGTTTCTTCTTCTGCAACGCGTTGTCCACTCCGCGCTTCTTGTACTATTTTCTTAATAGCAGCTCGAGTGTCAACAAATTTCTTTAGTAGTTCAATTCTTTGTTGATGTTTGTCCATCTGTTACTTTTTATACGCTTTATAAAATTTACCTAGATAAACTCATTAATACAACAACGAAACATTTTAGTTGGATCACGCGCTAGTTTATCAAATAAAAAGAACTTGCATTTGTCTTTGGTTACTTGATGATATAATTGAATAAATTTATCTTTTGTCACATCACCGCATTGCTTGTTTGCAATATTTCTTGCATGATCATTATCTAGTCCAGGAAACAGTATAAAAACATCCCGCATTTCGCCGAATAAATCTGTTGACGTTATAGGACCCCTGCGCAAGATAAACTGAATTACATTTTTTGTTACGTTACAATGAAAAGTAGGATTTAATCTTATTCATCTCCTCGTTGTTTAGCGGAATATCGTCAAATACAATTATTTTATGCTCGGACGAATCAAGTTCATCGACAGGAATTAAATCCTCTGGTTGTTTTCTTAAAAATATATCATCGCCAACGCCAAGTTCATCACGAAGTTTATTGTTATACTCGCTCAATAACTCATATTTGTCCTGCTGCGGATTAATTGTGTAAATATACACACTATCGTAGTTAAAGTTATCATTGAGCAAAATATTCAATAATAGATTTATTTTACCGGATCCTGTACGACCAACAACAACATAATGACAATCTGGAAGTTCGTTGTTGTGTTTATGCTTGATTAATCGTTCGGTATCGCCATTGTTGTTATATAATATATATATATTTAAAAAACTCAGTATTTTACAATTCCAGCTGAGAATACTGTTAACAATTACTTTCATTTTCGAATTTATGATTTATGGTGTCGCTGCTGAAAGTCCGTTTCCAGGATTGACAACATTTCAGTTCTACACACTCGATGACCAAATTTAATCTAACGTTGTAAAATAATGTCTGAACCAGCAATTATAACCGTTGCAAGACAATTTTACGATGATATTTTTAAACCCAACATATATTTTGTTACATCAGATGTTGGCATTATATCACAAGCTATTAATAATCTCAATAGTGTGAAAAGGATTAGAATTAAATCGATAAACGATCCAGCAAGCCAATTATCAGAAAGCGAAATTAATTTTGTTCGCGTTATGCATATGCGAGGACCACAACTACTAGAAGCAAAAGAGAACATTGAAAAAATAAACAAATACTGTCATCCTGATGATTGTCTAGAAGAACAAAAAAGTTGAAACCCTTCTGAGAAAATATTGCTCGAGCTCAGCAAGGAAAATATTGATACAATAATTCAATCAGATCTAATAAAAGCACAAGCATATGGTGGAAGAGCGCAGGAGGAAAAACGAATAAACGATAATCTTGATCGTCTCAACAAACTAGCGGAATCTAAAATATTAAAATTAAAAAGAAACCAGAAGTCACCCGATAGTTTTTCAAAACGAGAAATTTTTTAGCATCTTGGTATGTAGTACCAAGATAAGGAAACCTTAGTTAAAATCACTAGTACAGCAGATACAACGTTGATTATTAAAGTGTACTCAAACGCAAGTCTACCAATGATACGTAAAGAACCCAAATTTGATCGGATTGTTGTTAACAACTCTCTAGAGATAATCAAAAATCTTAACGAGGAAATCAATAATTTCAGTGATGTTGAGCGAGAAAAGGTTTCTGAAGAAGTGAAATCAGCAAGGTTAAAGAATATATTGATTCTTACTACGACATCAGTGAAGAATATGATTTTCCACTTCCATCGCTCCAACGCTTCAGACAGTTGTAAAATTTTATAGTCGCATATGCAGTCATTAGACAATATATTGTCCTCAAAAATTTCGCGTTGGATCAAATAAGCTTGGTGTAAGGGTTTATTGATCAAACAGAAAAAGAATACGATAATTTGGTGAATGAAACAGATTTGTATAAACGTGAAGCAATAAACACGTTTTATTCCTGTAGTTGGTTAAAGAAAAATGAGGTATTAGGAAATGAACGATATAAGGATACTTCGTCTGATGTTTATGACATGTATAGAGATTTTATAGCTGATTATAACAATAATAAATTCCGTGCGTTTCTTGTTGGTATTAAAACTTTTAATATTGTATAAATATTGTAGACAAATATTATTGTATAATGAAAAATCAGATCATCGATTTCAATCATATTTCAGAAGAAATTCCAAAACAAGATGTGGACGCACTAATGCAATATTATAAATTTTATCATTAAAATCCTTGGTGTCAAAAACAATGTTACAAATATTATGTTAGAATACTTCGAGTAATATCATATTTACCACTGCTAATGACTGGCTCTGGTATAATCTCAAGTGGAGCATCATTAAACCCGTTTTTGTTAATAATATCTGGTGTTGGTGATTCTCTTGCAACAGCGTGTAAAACAATTGAGCCTCAACTTGAGACTAAAACAAATGCCTGCAAAACAGCAAGTATCACTTATGAAAAATTACTTGATCAAATACGATCTTATTTGTGAGGCGTAAAATATTATATGGACGATTTAATACGCGAGTTTCGTATTATTGACAGTTTGTTAACAGATATTCTACCAATGAGAGTTAGCAGGTATGGAAAAGATTATCAAAAAATATGGTGATGATAGGGTATGAAATTTTATCAAAACTATAAAAAAAAATAATCTGACATCTGAAACCTCACACGTAAAAATTTGTCTGTCCTGATGGAGATAGGGTCATTGAGCCAGAATCCTCTTGTAGTGGAAAGAAAAAGTACAGTTGTTGGGACAGGGATGGATGGGGGTTTATCTGGGATAGGAAAATCGTACTTAATGAGAGTCTCTGGCACATGGGGATATAGTCCTTGAGCCAGAATCCTTATAGTCATCTACTACTTGCATATCGAATATTTCATCTTACTAGAAAAGATAATACAAAATAATTATATCACAAATAATTTAAAGAAGAGAAAGGAATAGCAGGGGTGGGGACTATGAAGGGATTCTGTAATGGATACTAGAGGTAGTTCATGCCAATAGGTAGTTTGTCTAAAACGATTATTGGAATCATTTAGTATCATTAATATAAATCTATCAGCAAGAAAATTTGAACAGAAGTCATTATTCAAATCGCTGCAATTGTTTTTTTTTTAATCTTAGTATGAATAATCGCTGATTTTCTGCCACCGGTATAATAATATAGTGGGACATGATTTTGTACAGGTAAATTTTACTTTTAAATATTTTATAATCTGTTTCGTGTTTTACTGGATCCGGCAGTGTTCCAAACCAAGATTTAAGGAACACATATTTTAGCAAAATCTGTAAACAAGGAAGTAAGTCTACCTGCGGCTTCAGTAATCTTTTATCTAGCTTCAAATATACTTTCCCATCTTTTTTTAAAAGAAAATATCATTGTAGCTTGTGTTACAAGTCTATGCTCATAAAATAAGTAACATAAAAGAGTAAAAGCTTTTGTAAAATTAAAAATAATTTATTTCCCTTGAATACAAAGTGAAAATGAGAAAAAAGAACTTACGGTATTGCGAATTAAATCCCAAAATAATCCAAGAATTATAGAGACGAGTCGTAATAATAAAATGTCCTGAATAAAACTCAGTTCAAGTACCAAAGAGATCCAAAACTGAAGGCGATGACGTGTCTGTTATAGCCCACGGAGTACTGATGTGTCAACAGTCTTTGGTTGAATCACAGAAATATTATTTCAGGTTTTACTTCAGTATGAATTTCAGTGAATGTCTTTATCCAACAATTTTATCAAAGCACTTTTTTGTTTCAAGAGAAAATAATCACTTGAATTCAGTAATTTAAAGAAACTAAAATTCAGCCCAAACTGGTCACAACATAATACAACTTGAAAGTGCTAGATGTTAAAGCACAACTGACTAAATCCTCACAATCACAAGATTATATATTTCTATGATTGTCCTCAGGTCACAATTAGCATTTTCTAATCGAAGCCATTACCTAATGGAAAATAACCTTCTAGAATGATTTAATCAGCCTTCTTTACTTACAACAGAATAACATGTAGAATTCACTTATGAATCTCCAAAACCCTGACCCAAATCAACATATTCGCTTCTTCCTTTTTACCTGAATAATAATTATGATATTAAGCTCATACACATGGAGAATAATTTAGCTACGTATTAGTTGTTGACATAAATGAAATAAAAAAATTTAATAAAAAAGTCAATCAGGTCAAGCAGAAATGAAATCAGTTTTGGACAAGGTCAAGTCCAGCATGCAATGTTACATTACAATAGCATGTAATGAAATATATAAAAAAAATTAAACTAACAAACAAACAATTAAATTAAATATACATAACACTTGAACAAATATCAAATACCCTTTGGATTATAGAAATGTAGCTCGATGGTCACTTACAGATGGTTCAACAGAACTTATACCTAATTGCCACACGTTAACTGTGTTAGACTTACACCCGATAGCCACACGTCAAATGTGTTAGACACAATAATAAGGTCAAGTAAAGTAGATGAGATGTCAGTTATCCTCGTATGTCGATTATTACTTTTTCTAAACTCTTCACTGTCATTATATCCTTGAGATTTCTCAAATTAGCGTTTTGTAAGTCCTCATTTAGATCACTGAGTAAAATAATGTTTTTTAGAAAAATTAAGGGCACCCACAATGGTATTATTTAACGAATCCCAATAAACTCACTGCTGCTGATGGAGTTCTATCAACTACGGAGATGAAATAATTACAACGCTGTACAAGAAGTTTTATCCATAAACCTTCAATAGTTTAATTCAAGAGTTCAAACCATGTTCTGAACATTAACCTGTTGGTTATAAAAGACGCAACATCACCACCACTCTTGGACCTATCTTATATAGCTGGACTGTGAAACGTTTCAATGATGAGTTCATCATCTTGTATACTGTCATCAAGATGGATTTCATTTGTGGCAAATATGTCAAAGTTATCAAGATGATTTGATATGTAATCTAAGTTATGACGAGCAGACAGTAAGTTTAAATGTGCGTCCGATGTTGTATTGTCTGCTAGACAGGAGTTGCCACATAAGTGAGATGATGATGATGATGATGATGATGATGATGATGATGATGATGATGAAACTACATGTGTCGCGTGACCTGGATTTAGCAAGAATTAATAACTTTGCTAAAAATTAATGAATTTCGCGCCTAAGTTAAGAATTCATATGAACGATTTATTATCCCAAGCAAGAGCTATTACTTTACGTGGACTATTTATTACTTTTTGCGAGCTATTAATTTGTGCACGCTTTTTATTATCTCCTGCTTCCCATTTATTAATTTGGACGCCAAAGTTATTTCATTGTGCAATGCATTTATTCCCGTTCGTGACTTATTAATTCTCTTTTGAGTTAGTAATTCGCGCACGCAAGTTGTTAATTCCTATGCGTATCTATTTTTCGCATTTAAATTAATGTTTCTCTGTGCGAGATAAATTATTTGCCTTTTTTCTCTCTTATAAGTGTTTCTATTTTGAAAAGTATGATTCCCATTATTAACTAGTGGAGGTAGGTTTAAAATTAATAATTGTATAAGACTGTTGCACTTGACAACACATCCAGTTTTTACTTTATCATACTGTAACTCACTAATGCCAAGGTTTGGCAACAAAACAACCCTTTTCTCGTCAGCAGATGATCTGCCTAATCCCGCTATCACTAACTGAATTTGTAAGTGTGTGTGGGGTGGGTGGGTGGGTGGGTGATTCATCGCAATGGCAAACAAGAAGTAGAAACAAATAAAAAATAATATATGAACTTGCAGCTCAACTATAGGAGTGCTACATTTTATGTTTTATCAAAACCCACCTTTTAATGCTGTTTTTAAGAAACTACTGGAATGGGAGAACTACAAATCAGTTTGAAAAGGTATAAATCGATTTCTGGTGTTGCGGCAATGAAAGTAAGATAAATATAAAATTGCATTCGAGGACTTGAACAGGAATATATGGGCTACTGTTATGTATATTTAATTTGTATTGTTTGTTGGCTTTTCTTAATGATTATATGTTCTGTACTTCTGTATTTTGTACTTGCTTTGCCTAAAATCAAGTTAATGGCGTACCTAACCAGTGATTTTTATTTTGTTAATATTTATCTATCATTGTGGATTAAATTTTCAGATCATTATTAGCAGTAAAGATGTTTATTTCAATTTGAGTTAAAGATGCAGTCTTGATTCTGACCTGCGAAACTTCAAGAATGGAAATTTCCTATTAAATTCACAGATTATTTTCAGAAACTTGTAATTGCGGGCTGCGTCAAGTAGAGGAATATGTAATCTTGTTTACCTAAGAATTATTCATTCTTGCCCTAACATCTGAAACAGAATCAGTCTTATTGTTGTAATTAGTTTTTAAATTGGTTGGATTTGATTATTCAAATTATTATTCGCTGGAAATACAGAATGCTTAGCAATATTCTTGGACTAAAACATTAATTTGGAATTATAGTGAATTTAGGTAGAGACATTTCGTATTATATTATTGTGTTACATCAAAGATACTATTAACACGTCACCACATTCCAGGACATTGGCACATTAGCACGTTCGAGACTACAGGCACATGAACACATTCAATATCGGAATTTATTTGGAATACAGGTAAAACCCGCTATAACGCAATGCTCGGGGTCCTAAGAACAACATTGCGATATAAGCGGGATCACGTTAACAAATTTGTCGAAAAACTTCCCCATATAAAATGTGCATTGAAATTTCAATGTCATCAGTTTTAACTAACTTCTTGACTATATAATCTGCTTGGGATACGAATAATCGGCTTTTCCGATAGGACGTAATTAGGATGTTAAAAAGAGAGTTCACTTTAAATTAAAAAATGGGAGCCATACTGCCATCGCGTTATAAGCGGAATCGCGTTATAAAGGATTTTACCTGTACTACTGGAATTATATTGGAACTTCATACATTCGGACTTGTGATAGAACCTTTAGGACTTTTTGGGATTAATTAACAATACTGAAAGTTCTTTTAAAATTTTTACTTTGTATTCTAGGAAAATAGATTATTTGTTGAATTTTACATAACTTGTTGGTCTTCGCTCTTTTCTGTTTTTTAGTTTAAGACCATAGATTTACAACACTGCGAAATGATTTTGTTACAGCTAGTTTTGGAAGCAAAATACTTATACTCTGAAGTGTTTATATGCCAGCTAAGTCAGGTGCTGATTACACTGCCGTATTTATATGGCAACTATGTCACGTGTTGATTACTCTGTCATGGAACATGTTGTCGAGGCGACATGCAATAGTATCCGAAGACTGGCTTCTAAAGCCTGCCATATGCCTTCTTCGGCAAAAGGTGTGAGTGTTGGATTGCAGGAAGGTCTGTGCAATTTCATCGTTTTAACTTCTAATAGTCTATTTTAATCTGGGGCTTTTAAATTTTGATCGGAAATCACAAGAGTGGATGGATGGGGCCCTGCTGTTGCTATTATTAGAGTGTAAGGCGTTGATATAGATAAAACTTCACATAAAAAAGACCTGGAAACAGGGAACAAGAAAGTAGTACGCAGAATTTATCGATGTGTAAAAAATTCCAGATCAGTATCGCCTGAGCGTTTATAGCCAATCAAAACGTAGAAAATGCAGTCATTTCATAAAAATTGGAATTGTACATTGATAATTCCATTTTATACATTAATCTACTGATAGTTCGTCTTCATGATATTTGTTGATAATTCCATACTATGATCATATCTGTTCATAACTCCATATATTAGTCATATATGTCAATAAAATTCGATTCATTGTTCATGTCCGTGAACAAATGATATCATTTGTTATTATGTCTCGAAAAGCCCTACTTTGCTCGTATCCATTGAAGACCGATATCAATTAATTATATCCGCTGCTGCACTTTGGGCGAATTGAGTAAAGTTTGCAGTTGTTACAGATTAAGTTATAAGAGGTGGAAGTAAGGGTGTCACGTGGGTGTCGGAAATTCAGTCATTATTCATGTATATCTTTAAATAAACCTCTCATTCATTTATGTCAATTGCATTCGCTAGATCCAACACAGCCAAGTTCATACTATCATATCTTATAGTATTTCAGTTTTGAAAACCTTGAACGACTATACATCAAAACATGCTAGATCGACCGAAACATGCGATTAGAAAACTTTATCTTGAAACAGGCTTCGGGAGATAAGTTTTTTGGACACATTGTATACTGGCATCAGAGATAAGCTTTAAGGGTACAAGGAATACTAACATCAGAGATAAACTTTATGGACACAATGCATCAGAGATAAACTTTATGGACACAATGTATAGAATCAGAGATAAACTTTATGGACACAATGTATAGCATCAGAGATAAACTTTATGGACACAATGTATAGCATCAAAGATAAACTTTGTGGATACAATGTATAATGGCATCAGAAATAAGCTTTAAGGGCACAATATATACTAACATTAGAGATAAACTTTATGGACACAATGTATACTAACATCAGAGATAAACTTTATGGACACAATGTATAGTGGCATCAGAGATAAACTTTAAGGGCGCAATGTATACGAACATTAGAGATAAACTTTATGGACACAGTGTATACTAACATCAGAGATAAACTTCATGGACACAATGTATAGTGACATCGGAAATAAGCTTTATGAACACAATGCATAGTGGCATCAGAGATCAACTTTTCAGATAGATCCAATCATCATAAATACTGACTTGAATACACTTTTGCTTGGAACTGACTTACATACTACAGAATAAATATATCAATGCAAAATGAAATGTGGTACAGAATCAGAATAAAATATATCAATGCAAAATTAAATACATTATTTTTAAAATAAAAGAACAGATTTACAAATTTATAATCTCATCTTATAGAGTCTCTAATTGGGATGTCAATATATATTCTTCTCATTAATTTAACCTTTAATCTTAGTTTCACGAACCAAACCACACCAATCTCTCTCTCTCTCTCTCTCTCTCATTTAACTGTACATGCAACCCAACTTCTTTCTGTTCCTTTTGCTTTGAATGTTACAATTTATGGCAGCAAAATATATCAAGAAACTCTATGATGGAATTAGTAAATCGTGGGCTTAATGTAATAGGTTGCACCCGGAATTAATAAATTCGCGCGGCAACTTACTAGCTCGCCCTAAGGAAGGAATAGATCGTACGCCCACATTAATGTCGCGGACGAGAGAAAAAATAAACTGTGTACAGGAATTTATACATCTCCCGCGTGAGTTAAATTGCTCACGTGCAGAAACTAATAATTTCCGTCGTGAACAAATTAATAAGTTGTGCGCAGAGATTAATAAGCACGGGAGTTTTCATTTTCTTCGCTGTTTAATAATTGCCTTGCCGGAACTAAAATAATTTTGAGATGCTTCCTAAATGTGCCACAGTCGTTTAACGTTATCCATTGATTCTATCGATGCCACTATATGATACAGTTCGCTGTTGTTATCGATGTCACTTTTGCGGGGTTTAATGGCAAAAGGTCAAAAGTTTCCTATAAAAAATGCCCAAAGTGTAAATTATGATATTAAAAGCACTCAGATCAATGATACATGGAAATATCGTCCTAAATGTAATAAAACATTACGTTCTTTAGTTTAAAATATATGGAAGATTTTAGTCATAATCATATTAAATCTTGCTTTAAAAAATGAGTTTTGACACCAAACATTCCCTTAAAAAGGACTAAGATCCATTTGTTGAGCTTGTTTTCATAATTACGAATCTTACAGCTTGATATAGCATACAAGACATTGCAAGGTAAACTATATTTGGCTTTTAATGTACGTAATCATTTAGGTCAGACTCCTAGAGTTGTTTTCATTTTCGAGGCAGTGTCCATTCAGCAGACGCGATGATGACATCTTTTCCTTCATCAGCAGAAACAGTATACTGTCGTTAAAAACGGCTCGCTTTTCCATGTGTCCAAGTGTTATTTTCTTTAACAGGATTTTTAGCTACAGGTAACATCTTTATCTGTGAACTGCATCAAAATGATCTCAGACCCGTAACAAATACGACGTAAAATAGTCTTGTTCAAAGACCATTGCATTACGGACAATCGCACATGTGTACAAGAGGAAGTTGTTGAGTTTGGAAAGGACATGAGTAAGGTCTTGTGAGTAAACGTAAAATGATTAGTCTCGTCCACATAATCGTGATCGATGATGCGACCTTGACGAAAGACGAACCCACATGGGTGAAATGAGATGCAGAAATGAAACGTGTGACAAGGACATGAGGAGGATTATTCATACCAAAGTCGGGAATAAAGCCTTGGTTATAGAATAAATCAGTTAGACAATATTCACTCTTGCGCGAACCATGTTTATCTTAGGGTGGAATACAGTAAACGATATTGACAGAAACATCTAAAGCCAAAACAGATGCCATTTGAAACAGCACTAACACAAATAGATATGAAAATTCAAAGTGATGCCAGAGTTAGCATTAGAATCTTTGTGATTAATTGGTGATTTTTAAAACTACTGTAGCAAAGTTATTACCCAAAATTGTAAGGAGAATATGAAGCAGAATCCAATAGACACTAAACATGCTGAATAACAGGATTAGAAATGTATGGCACTTGGGGGTCAATGGGACTTACTTTTGAAAATGGCGGAAAAAAATGTATAGGGTCAAGCAAATTTATAGGGTCAAGAAATATATAGGGTCAATGGGAATTTAACATCTTCTATTACACTCTAAGCTAACACAGGACGTTTGGGATAGTGTGTGTATGGGTGTTGGATGGAATGGTTGGTGTGTGAGAGCATTTTGTTGTGTGATCGACAGTATATTTTGTGAGATTTCATCTTCTTCTCTTACACTCTAAGCTAAGAGAAGGTGACATGTGTGTGTGTGTGTGTGTGTGTGTGTGTGTGTGTTTTGATTGTCCCAATAAAACCCCTTTTGTCTCCATCAATCCATTTCACCTACCTACCTACCTACCTGCAGTACCACGTATTGAGGTCAACTCGAACACTGTTACTAATTCACTGCTCAGTTCAGGTCAACCACTTGCAGTGCTGTTGCCATTTTTTCCTAGTGTGTACAGTACAGTAGCGTCACCCATGTTCAATTCCCATGACCCTATACTGTCCCACCATGTTATATTTTCATTTGCCTTATATTCCATACCTCAAAAGATCTACTCCTTGCCAATTTATTTTTGTATTTATGTTGTAATGGTATTGTTTGTTTGTGTATGTCTGTTTTCTTGTCCCTATAACAACATTTCACATACTTAACTACAGTAACGCTTATTGAGGTCAACTCGAATACTGTTACTAATTAACTGTTCGATTGAGGTCAGCCATTTCACCCGTGTTGAATTCACCTTGACCCCTATACTGTCCACAATGTTAAATTCCCATTGACCCAATCCATATTTTGACCCTATAAATTTTTCGGCCATTTTCAAAGGCAAGTCCTATTGACCCCAAAGTGCCATACATTACTACTAACAGGGTCTGAAAGGATTCAACGACTTTCCGTCTTTTACTTTGGAGATTGGAAAATAAAAATTCAAATAAATTAGTTATAAAGTTACTGACTAAATGTATAAGCAACTCCTCAAACAAAGCACTTCTGGTGTATTTGTATCAGCAACTAGATGGCAGACTTAAATGAGAGCGCTTGCAATAAGGCATCATTCGTCCTGGCAATAACAGCGTGGCAAGAGTATTTACTTGTTACTTTGGAATGGTATTACCGCCATTAGGGTAATCTGAGGAGAATCAGATAAAATTATGTTGATATAGATATAAATGATGAAATTGCAAACGCATATGTATTCACCACCTTAAGATGACATTCGCAGAATTTAGTACCAACAGTGTTTAAAGCTCTTCTGGTTTGCATGGATGGAGTGACTGATTCGACGAGTCGAGACTGTCGTATCGGAAAAAAGAAGGAAATATAAAATGTGATACAAGGACCAATAATGTGGTCTTTTTCTGTTGGGTTATACACGGTTGGGTACAAGAAAGTGATCTTTTGCTGTTGGGTTATACACGGTTGGGTACGAGAACGTGATCGTTTGCTATTGGGTTATACACGGTTGGATACGATAGGAACTATTCCAAGTGAAAATTTGGTGCAGTCTACACGAGTTTGAAACAGCTGGATAGACAACTGACAGCGCGTGGTACTATCGTTTTGAAGAAACCGTTGTCAAATAAGAACATTTCTTTTACTTCAAATAACTTTTTAAACTCTATATAACAAGCTAATCTTAGGCATTAGTTCCTGTTGGCCCACTGTAGCGTTTCTGCCCAATTGATTATGGAAGGCAGGAAGAGAATATTGCATGCACAGTTGTCCCAAATTTTAATTTATTGCAGAAAAAGACTGGGGACTCATATGTTGATGTAAAAATGTCTTTTCCAAGAGAATGTATTTTAGTGCATGTTAGATGATCATAAACAGAACAATATATAACCATAGGGTGTGCTTATCCATAAATTCCAAAACAAAAGTAGGTCCCTATTGGGTGGCGATAATGATTCAGATGAATGTTTCGTTAAGTAAACATATGATTTCATTTATACCTCTCAATATAATTTTGATTTGATACCTAACAAAAGCAAACGATGGCGAGACTTTACAAAAATAAACATCAGCTTGTATTGTGCGATAATATCTAGCGAAAGCAAACCATTACATGTTTTTACCAAAGTCCAGCTTGGCTCTTACGATGATATCGAAGAAAAGCAAACGATTGCATGACTTTATAAAAAAGACCAACTTGGATTTTACAAGGATACCAAACAAAAGCAAAAGATTACATGGCTTTGGTACAATAAAAAATCACTTAGATTTTACGACGATTGCGAAGACATGCGAACGATTGCATGACACTGGCAAAATAAGATCCAACTTGAATTTTACGACGATTCCAAAGAAATGCAACGAATGCATGACTTTGGCAAAATTTAAAACCAACTTGGATTTTACTATGATATCGAAAGAAAGCAAACGATTGCATGACTTTGACAAAATGAAAAAAAACAAAAAACAAAACAAAACACAGCTTGCAATGTAATCCTCGGTATTCAATGCTTATTCCGTCCGAATTTAACATCAATCAACATCATTTTCAGGTTAGCTTTGGCATTTTTGTTTCTCGCTGCAAACATCATCTTTGTTAACAGCTTTATATGACTTTAAACAAGGTAAAGATGTTAAGATTACAAATTATCACTAATTTTACCCGATGCTATTGTTTCCTCTACCCCAGACATTTTGTGTGCATTCATTGAAAAATTTACCGTATGAAATATAATTTACAACGTATGCATCATTTGCTTCTTCCACAACAATCAAGGTCTGCTTTCCGACGTCTTTTAATATTACGCGATAAGCTGGTGCAATAGTCAGCTGTATGTGCTACAGGAAAGTAAACAAGTTTAGCACCCTGAATAAAGCTAGGAAAGCTATAAAGAGTCGTAAACAATGAACCCTTATCCACTTTTAGTGCAAGTGAGGCCAATAACATTGATACGATATAACAATTGAGGAACGTTCGCGTTTTGCAAATTACGTTTAAGGGTAAACATTAATCGGTCATGAAAATCCATAAATTCAAGCAATTCATCCCTTAATTGTCATTTGGTTTTCCTTTTGTGCCAAGCAATAACAATCGGAGCGAATTTTACATTGAAGAAAAGAACGTGGCGGCGTTTAATCAACGTTGAAATAGTTTAATCCACTTCTCCTGCTATGTTGTCAGCAAATGGAAGATTTTTCCAGTCGACTACTGTACGCAATTCTATTGTGAGGGCAACATACTCTTGTATGATATATTTACTGCAACTGATATTAGTAGTTCTAATGCTCTTTCCATTGTAAAATATATCGGACATACAAAGTGGATGCTTCTAGTCACCTACACAAAGTAGACTGAGGGAAAATTCCTTCAAGTGGATAATGTAGGCATACATGGATTACCTCTGCTGCAAATTATGTAATTTACTGCAGCCAGACTACTGCGTTGATCAGTGAGAGCTTCGTCATACGCGGGCAAGTAAAATAATTTCATTACTCTCTGTTTTCGATAGAAGGCACTTGGAGAGTTGCAGAGGTGAAATTATAAAGGAATATTTCAATGACTCAGAATTGTAGGCATATTTTCTGTGATTATTCAACCAAACTAATATTGAAACTTAAAATTATATAATTTTACACCACTACCTATAAACACCACTACGTATGCCTGAAGTGTGTCTCAATCAACCAATGAAAATGTCCGTGTGCAGTGAAATCTCATGATAATCTTATCTTTATAAAAATTAAGAATTCATTTCATCTAACAATGAAATCGATTTTCCAATTTTCCGGAAAGCTTTCATCTGGCTTTACTCGAAAAACTCATGGGGTTTTAAAAACTTTTTAACAGACCTTCAAATGGCGAAGAACACACGAACTTACATGACGAGACCAGCCTGTGTAAATACTTGTGACGAATATTGAACGACAACGGTAAAATGGATGATTGGAAACATTAATAGACTTTAATTCAAATCCTACCTATTTATTTAAATACCATAATTAAACACCCACCGAAGGTATACGATTTATATTGGTAACGATTCGTGTGTACAACCGTACTGATTCAAAGAATGTGTGCTTTTAACATGACTCGAGTGTACAACGGTAGTGATTCAGAGAATATATGTTCAGCTTGACTCGAATGTACAACGTTAGTTTTCAGAAGAATGTGTGCTTAAAATGATTCGAGTATATATATATATATATATATATATATGTGTGTGTGTGTGTGTGTGTGTGTGTGTGTGTGTGTGTGTGTGCTTACTGTTTAGCGCAGGGGTCTCAAACTCAAATTTTCGAGCCACACCACCTCTATTATCTCTCATAACACCTTTTGATGCCAATCATTTTGCGGGCCACAGTATATGGCTTGGCGGGCCGCGTGTTTGAGACCCCTGGTTTAGCGTCATTTTGCAGATTTTTATGTGCATGTTGCCATGCACTATTTTGACTTGGACCTTGGTGCAAGTATATGTTACAATTTGGTTTGGATTAAATGTATTGGTATGAAGTACGCAATTGTACTTTCTGAATCAAAAGTAGTTTAACTGTTCTGCAGCTTGTTTTGTATGTGTCAAAGAAAATACTTCGATATGTGGCCCAATAGGTAGGGTGTATACTACTGCCGTAATCGTTGATGACAGAAATGTCACTTTTACTAGTACTGTCATTTTTCAATATAACCGTCTCCTTTTTCTCTCCAATTTCTGAAATTTAGGCGTTATTTTCTGTTTCTATTCATCTATTCTTTACTGTGCGTAAAAGATTATATATATTCTCTCTGTGAAATTGATTCACTGGTATCTGGTCTGTCCACTGGTATCAAGCCTAATTTTGTAGGCCAATAGTATTGGACGGTACCTAGTAACATTTAGTTGCGCAGAACAGTGCATATGAAGCAGGGGACCAGACTAATTGGCATGGTACATCATGGAAACATATGCAGCAAATTCGAACATTTCCAACTATAGAGTATTGGAACCACCTCGGCAAGTTCAGCTAAATAAATACGAATGGGATGTATGTCGGCGCATTAACTTATAGCGAAAAATAAACAGAAATCAAGCAATCCTTTCATGTAATAATGTGCTGTAGATAAAAATGCCGTTATACTATTGGGTGTTGAAATAATACCGTGTATACTGCTAGGTGTGGTAATAATACCATGTATACAATCAGGTGTGGCAATAACAAAGTGGCATACCGTGTATAATACTAGGTGTGGCCATAATACCGTGTATAATGCCAGGTGTGCCAATAATACCGTGTATGCTACTGGGTATGGCAATAATACCGTGTATAATACTAGGTGTGGCAATAATACCGTGTATACTACTAGGTGTAGCAATAATACCGTGCATAATACTAGGTGTGGCAATAATACCGAGTATACTCTTGGGTGTGACAATAATACCGTTATTCTACTAGGTGTGGCAGTAGTACGTGTATAATACTAGGTGTGGCAATAATACCGTGTATAATGCTAGGTGTGGCAATAATACCGTGTATACTACTAAGTGTGGCAATAATACCATGTATACTATTGGGTGTGACAATAATACCGTTATAGTACTAGGTGTGGCAATAATACCGTGCATACTACTAGGTGTGGCAATAATACGGTGTATAATGCTAGGCGTGGCGATGATACCCTGTATAATATTGGGTGCGGCAATAATACGGTGTATAATACTAAGTGTGGCAATAATACCGTGTATACTACTAGGTGTGGCAATAATACTGTGCATACTATTGGGTGTGACAATTATGCTGTGTATAATGCTAGGTGTGGCAATAATACGGTGTATAATGCTAGGCGTGGCGATAATACCCTGTACAATATTGGGTGTGGCAATAATACGGTGTATAATACTAGGTGTGGCAATAATACCGTGTATAATACTAAGTGTAGCAATAATACTGAGTATATTGCTAGGTGTGGCAATAATACCGTGTATAGTACTAGGTGTGGCAATAATACGGTGTATAATGCTAGGTGTGACAATAATACCGTGTGTACAAACAGGTGTGGCAATTATGCTGTGTATAATACTAGCTGTGGCAATAATATCGTGTATAATACTAGGTGTGGAAATAATACCGTGTATAATACTAAGTGTTGCAATAATACGGTGTATAATGCTAGGTGTGGCAATAATACCGTGTGCACTAATAGGTGTGGCAATAATACCGTGTATAATACTAAGTATGGTAATAATACTATGCATATTGCTAGGTGTGGCAATAATACCGTGTATACTACTAGGTGTGGCAATAATACCGTGTATAATATTAGGTGTGGCAATAATACCGTGTATAATGCTAGGTGTGGCAATATGATACCGTGTATAATACTAGATGTGGCAATAATACCGTGTATAATGCTAGGTGTGGCAATATGATACCGTGTATAATGCTAGCTGTGGAAATAATACGGTGTATGATGCTAGATGTGGCAATAATACCGTGTATAATGCTAGGTGTGGCAATAATACCGTGTATAATGCTAGGTGTGGCAATAATACCGTGTATAATACTAGATGTGGCAATAATACCGTGTATAATGCTAGGTGTGGCAATATAATACCGTGTATAATACTAAATGTAGCAATAATACCGTGTATAATGCTAGGTGTGGCAATATGATACCGTGTATAATACTAGATGTGGCAATAATACCGTGTATACTATTGAATGCGACGATAATACCGTGTATACTACTAGGTGTGGCAGTAATACAGTGTATAATGCTAGGTGTGGTAATAATACCGTTTATAATACTAGGTGTGGCAATAATACCGTGTATACTATTAGGTGTGGCAGTTGTACCGTGTATACTACTGGGTGTGGCAATAATACCCTGTATAATATTGGGTGTGGCAATAATACCGTATATAATGCTAGCTGTGGCAAAATTACCGTGTATAATATTGGGTGTGGCAATAATAACGGGTATAATATTGGGTGTTGCAATAATACAGGGTATCCTATTGTGTGTGGCAATAATACCGTGTCTAATATTGGGTGTGGCAATAATACCGTGTCTAATATTGGGTGTGGCAATAATACCGTGTATAATATTGGGTGTGGCAATAATACCATGTATACTACTGAGTGTGGCAATAATAACGTATATAATACTAGGGGTGGCAAACACCTTAAAAGATTTAAACCATCAGAAATAGTGTTATCATAAGTTACGTGCAAGTTTCATATGACGCTAACTATCAAACATAACTCAGTGACGTCAGGCTTACTTACTTATCTGTTCAGATATTTAGACCCAGATGTTAGTAAATATTTTAATAGAAGGTGGTTTTCAGTGACGTGACGTGAATTTTGGGGATCTTCATCAAAATGTGTACATGAAATGTAGAAGGAAAAGCTACAGTCAAGAAAACGCCGGGCACACTTCTACAAAAATAGAATCAGACCGACATTTTCACATGCAATCTCCATTCAGAAGCTTAAACCATCTTTATGCATAGCACCACCTCTTCCCCACTCCCTTTAGCTTGCATACGAACACACACGATATACACTTGGATTACATTTGGATACCATTACGTTCGCGGACGCAAAATAAAAATATTTTCATTTGCTTGAGCTTACAATGCATAGAATATAAAGTACATGTATTTTTAGACAACTGGAGATAACGGCTATTTTTTGTTCTTGTTTATATCACATGTCACATAGGCAGTTATTTTATTTGTATACTGATAGGTATATTTGCTTATATGTTTACTTAGATCTTCATGACACAGTGAACAATAATGCAGACTTTTATAACTCAAGTCATATAATAGCTAATACTTACTAACCCATCTGAAAAATAGCCCCTACAGTGATCTCTATATTTATGGAAACGTGGTTATTAAATAGCCCCTACAATGATGTCTCTATTTATGAAAACGTGATTTATTAAATAGCCCAACAATGATCTCTCTATTTATGGAAATGTGGTTTATTAAATAGCCCATACAATAATCTCTCTATTTAAGGAAAGGTAGATTAATAAATAATCCATAAAACAACTTATTCATGGAAACGTGGTTTATTTTATAGCCCATACAATGACCTCTCTATTTCTGGAAACGTGGTTTATTAAGTAGCCCATACAACGACCTATTTATGGAAACATGGTTCATTGTCTCTCAGCTGCAAAACTTTAGACGTATTTATCTAACACATCCTTACTGATCTTGTGTGTATACGACTACATTCACATAAATGAAATGTAACACAAAAAGAAAGAAGTGATACTTAATTTTGAAACCGGGTAATGAAATTGGGCAATGACTCCCTCTCTTTTGCCATTGAGTTTGGTATATCCAGCTTGAATAATTTACTGACCGTCTGAATTCAGGCATGCCTTTCATGGCAAATTCTATGGGAAGTATATAAATTAGTAAAACTAAACGAGAAATTTAGATGATAGTGAATATTTGTGGCGTAGAATTTAAACTAATAAGACGGGACATAGCCAATTTTGGTAGAGGTATTTGAATCACATTTCTTAGTGCCATCGTCGTTTGATTGGTATAGTAATCGTATAGGATTTGCACAATAACCTGCACAGTAAATTTAATTTCCTTGGAAAGCGTGCTCTTATCGGTGTTATTACTATTTAAAAAGTCTAGTTTGCAATAGATATAAAAGAAAGACTTACAGCTTGAATTAAGAATCCCCAAAGCATTAATTGCAGCTTATGAGAACTTGCATACTCGATTTTCTCTGATCAGTATCTGTAATCGCTACGTTGAATTAAACAGTAATTATTAGTACTAGAAGTGTTTAGTTTTATTTTTACCGTATTATTGATTAGAGATGGATACCCTGAAAAACTGTATACCGAGGTACGTACCAGGCTATACCGCAATTAGTTTAGGGACAAGCAATTTAATGCTCTGGGGCAGGGGCCTGACATTTTTTCAAACAGCTTTCGTCCGTCGATAGCTGGAAACAAATCATGTCTGATTTATAGCAAATTAACACCATATTATATCAGTTATATTATCTGAAATAAAGTAATTACCTTGAGATAAAAGATGATAAAATATATCAACTCAACGAAAAACGCTACCAATTCTTTATTGCCTACAAATGCGCCGTGCCTATGTTAATTGTTGCATGGGTTGTCATTTAAAATTGTCCTTAAAATGGACGATTAAGCTTACATTACAGATGACACCCTATAAAAATCATGGTGCTGACATTACAGTTTATTGGTCAAAATAGGAATGTTGACACTGAACCTACAATTTACATGCTAAATTACTTACACAATAAGCTTGGAAACTTTGAGTGAAAACATCAGGGCAAGATATTTATATGATAGGGTCAGTAAATATCAACCACACTGACTCCATAAACGAGAAAATATTTCGTGAACTTGAGGAATTCCGTAAACTTTAAACAGAAAGCAATTGATCTCTGAACTTCTACGTTGGTTCGCAGTCTGATAAAGAATACATGTGATTAACATAGCAGTATATATAAACATATGCCAATAAATAACTAAAGATTGATATTTTTCAAGAAAATATTTCCAAAGATTGGATTTAACCGAATATCTTTCACAACACTCCATTTGGCCACCTCTTTGACATACATGACACGTGTCAAAAATATGGTTAATGGATCATAAATATAATACTATTTGTAATATTCAAAATTAATTTGTAACAAAAAAGAACTGTTTGGTAAAACGATTTCAAAAATTAATTTGGCATAGTAAAGATTACTCGAGAATTTCCGTATATTCCTTGCTCACGTAAACTACCCAACGAAAAAGTACCGTGGTACGTACCACCGGAAAATATACTCCGGTAAACTGGTATACCGGTAATATCTGGCACCTCAACTATAGACATCATCGTATTTCTTCGACAAGTTGAAGAGAGACAAGTCTAAATACTATTCCATAATTGCCTATATTATCTGCCTATTCGTCAGTGCAGTTTTCTTCTTTCTCAGTGCAGATCTTTCTGGGAACACATCGCAGTACTCATACAGTCATGCATTTCTGGTATGATTTCTTTTCAGTACATGGCAAATATTATCGGCTATCTTTATATATCATTACATCGGTCCAAAGGATTACCATGAAGTTCACAAGTCCTGTCGCCTAATTATCATATGTACCTGCACCAGTTGTAAAAATAATTCCTCTACTGCATGTGTTTACCATGGTTTTCCCTCCTGGCTGTTTTGCCTGAGACAGCCAAGTCCACACGTTGATATTCTAGGAAAAAGGACGTGTTGAACCATAAACAACATAGCAAAATAAACGCGAAATATTTAATTTTTATCCAGTTATATATGCAAATTGTGTGCTCATACTTGTTTGAAAAGGTAAAACATGAATGTATGCTTATGCTAATATTTCTTCTATTGCTTCCTCTCTATGGTGGCGTTCTTGACTTGACTTTTTTATCGATCTCAATAGAAATCAATCAATGACGATCTTACAACAGTCGTTTGTTGGAGCCGATCCTTATTGATGCCATAAAACAGATGATGAGATATAAAATGATTTCAAATCCTCTTAAGAAATGCATATATTTATGTAATTCCTAATAGGATTGAAAAGGACGAAGGTATCGATTAAGCTTCTGTCAGTCTGAAGCTAATTTAAATTAGCTTGTCCGTAAGGATATAAAAGAACAGTGACATGCAATACCATTACTACTTCTGGCCATGTATTTAGAAGGGGTCTGGCACGCATATTCAGAGTGAGAATTGTAAACACATTGGCTTATATCGTATAATATTATCGATTGTCAAATTTTAAGAAAAATTTAAATTATTAGGTTCATTATTTCTCCCAACATTGTTTGCGAGACTGAAATGCAATGAATTCGTCAAGTCCTTTCATGGCTTACAACTGACCTGCTACAAAATGAATGCATGGTAATTGCTCTCAAATGGTATTTCGAGACCAAACTTTACAGAAAAGTAGGAGCTCATATTTAGATTGTAAACGCTAGAAACCACCTAAACTATGACCTCTAAATGGTTTTCCAATAGATGGTCTTAAATGAGGGATTGAAATAAACACATATTTAGATTGGATGCATACATTTATCAGTAAGTTATGACATCTAACTCAAAACTGTCCCACGAATTTAAAATGTATTGCATATTTTAGTCTGGAAGAACCAACAACATTTTTGAAATTATAGACATTTTATAGATAAATACTGAGCTCAATTAAAACCCTAAAGATGAGATGACATAATTTTATATTTAATTAAAACAATTAATGCATGTTTCACAGTAAATACTGTATTTCGCATTTATTATATTCAAATCGAAAGTGAATAGTCCACACGTCACAGTTTGGATACACTAGCTAAATCAAAGCCTTGGTTAATGCAAAGTGGAGTAGCTAATTTGTTCCTGTGATCTCATTATTCTAAGCCTTTTTTGATACAGGTCATGGATCATCCAAGTTTGCTTCTTGACTATTTATATAAATTGGCAAAACGTATGTAGAAGCTGCAGTGAAAGGATTTATTGACATTTTATGATGACGTCATTTGATGAATTTGGTTGAATATGAATGAGGTATCTTATGATGACGTCATGTGATGAATTTGGTTGAATATGAATGAGGTATCAATGCTTGTTTAATTTAGTTGATGTTGAAACTGTCAGCTTCTCTCTCTCTTTCTCTCTCTCTCACACACACACACACACACACACACACACACACACACTGCTATTAACAACGTATCTTATTTCTACGATAGTTTTGGGTGACCATTTAAAGTGTAGCAACTAATTCCATATGTTAATAAGCGGTATCTTTTGCACAGAAGTGTATGTTCAACAAAGATCAAAAAGAGATTATCAAAAATTGATGAATTCTGAAAAAGACGACATAGTCTTTGAGAACATGGATTCGAACCGCTTTATCTCTGAGCATATCGACTGTGTGATAAAAATGGTCAGTTGAGCGTGAGTTTATCCGTATTAGTGACTTGTATACGATCTCCAGTGGTCGAAATAATGCATAAAAAATGCGTCATTGATTGTGTAACAGCTCATTCAAATCACACATTTACTTCCACTGTAACCCAAGCTGTGAATGAAAAAATCTCTGATAATATAGACCCATGTCCATTAATCTTCTGCACTCTTTTTCATTTTCTGCCTATTTCGAAGAATGTTTAAGGAAACCAGACATGAATTAAGTAGTATATTGGTATTTCTATTTGAAAAGGTGGACACAGCCTCTTGATCGTGATGAAATACTGTTGAGCCCAGTGCTAGAAAAATAAGATCCATTAGATGTGTGAGACAATAATATGTTGGAAAAAATAGCCAAGCTTTAAAAAACATAATGCAAAAAAACCCCACTCCTAATAGGAATTTGAGCTTCTCTTGTATCGTAAGATGACACTTGTTGCATGTTTTATAGTCCTTCGCACAGTTGCCTTTGCGATATGGGTTGGATTATCCGTATCATTATTTTAATCTGACAGACAATTTTGCCACTTTATTCATTATTATTGAAGATAATTTCATCTTCCATTTATTTCTCGCGTTTCAGATACAACAGCAAGCCATTTTATCGGCATTTATTTGTGTATTGTTTTAGTACATTTCAGTATATACACCAATTAATTTGTGATATTCTGACGAAGATTCGTTTTAGATAATGGATGCTGGAGAGTCTGAAGCACTATCTTCTTCCATAAACATATTGAATTCTGCTTTTCTCTTATAGGAAGAGGTATTTCAACTTTTAGAAGAATTTTTACTTTTAGAGACGTTTCTACTGTCTGATATGACAAGGAGCTATTCTAAGAAATACCTCCCTTACAATCAGCAGTCCATGAAAAAGAGCGTACAACATCAATCGCAATTGCATCACACCAATCTCGCGAAAGAATTGGATTATCTTCCGTGAAACCTGCTTAGTATGCCTATATGCAACGTAATACTTTTACTAATATAAAAAGTACCGCTCTGGTGGCCTAGTGGTTAGAGCGTCAGCCTCGGATGCGGGAGGTCGTGGGTTCGATCCCCGGCCGAGTCATACCAAAGACTTACAAAAATGGTACTAACAGCTGCCTCGCTTGGCGCTCAGCATTAAGAGGTTAGTGTTAGGACTGGTCGGCCTGTGTCAGGATAATGTGACTGGGTGGGACATTATGCTACATGTCTGCGGCATGATGCCCCAGTGCTAGACATCGCTATAAACTGTCAAACTGCAGACATCGTAGCAATATGACTGAAAAATTGTTAAAGCTACGTTAAAAATCCAAATCACATCACATCACTAATATAAAAGAATGTTAGATTTTCTGTGAGACAGAATTGAAATAAATATGCAATTTTCTACATTATTCGCTTACCACTGACGGAACTTTAGATCACGGGTTAATTTGCTATCCCATCCAAATGAGAAACTTTCAGAAAATTCAATTGGAGCTTTTTAACATTTAATAGCCAGTACTTTTTATTAGCGGCTGTCAAAATCGCTAACCATTATAATGTTGTCTGTAAAATAAGGACACAACCAATAGGAATTGATATTGATTATGAAGGACACAAACAATAGGAATTGATGATGATTATGAATTTGTAGCATATTTTAGCAAAGAAGGCTTATAGCCTTAGAGGTTCTGTGGTTAGAGTGTCGGACACATGACTAATAGGGTTTCAATCCTAGCATCATACCAGCCTGGGTCAGGTAGCGAGGTGTCCTCTCGGAAAGGGACTTTGCTCCAAATGCCTCAGTACTATATAACCTACTTGTGTTGCTGTGCCCTAGTAAAACACAAAACCAAACTATTGGTTTGTGATTCATCATCTTCTGAATTTAAATCTATCGCGTTGTGACATAGTTTTTTTTTTTTTTTAAGAGTTTACAATTTGGTTTCCTGAACATAAACTTTTTTCGACTTCGCGACTTTCCATGAAATTATCACCGAGGCAGCACTACTAGATACAAAGAAATTTTGAAACATGTTTGAATAATTCCACTCTTTGAAAGGTGAGTGTGATAAAAGGGACAACTTCATCACAAATATTTAATCAAGTCGTATGGTCTGAAATAATTCGATACCGACTCTACTGGGAAATGGAAAGATCTTTTTGATTTTCTGAGAATTTGTTTGGATGATTCTTGTCAGTTGTATCAAGTTTTCTTTGAAAATTATGCTCCGTTTTACAAATATTTAGAAACAGAAAAAATAGTAAATAAAACACTTTACCTATATATTCTGCATTTTGTTGTGTCCTAGTTAAACTAATATTACAAAGACGAAGTGGTTACGGCAAATATAAGGTTCTGCAAGCGATCAGATTTGATGCTTGAAGTGAAACCTATACATTTAAAGTCACTATTTGTAGTAATATACACACGATTCGTAACCTTGACAACACATACCTAGATTATCTATAATTTTAAATAATGGTAGATGGACTATCATCAATTATAGAAACAAACATCGTGGTTGATTTTAATCAATTTTCATTAGGTAGTAAAATCTGATTGATGTCCATATAAATTGATTCAGTTTGGAGTTTAAGGCCATTTTTCAGCACATGATATGCTGTACATGGCGGCCAGTATAACTATTGAAGGAAGAACCTGAGAAAATCGAGTTAAGAATCACCAAGCCACAAAAATCTACTCTCAATCTGACTCACTTACCCACATCGAACACGCGTGGAGGACAGATGGCAGTCATGGGTAAAGGCTAGAGCATGAGACCACACGGCCACCCCGGGCCCCTTTTTATTATACATATGAATGAAAATGTACTCGGGTTTCATTGCCGCGTACAGCATTGCACAAGCGTAGTTTGCTTTTAACCATAGCTATTTCAAAATACTGAGTCCGGTTTATCTACTGCTGCTCGCGCGAGAAGCCTGCATTGAGAAAACCGATTATCTCATTTTCCCTGGTTGTTTATTTCACCATAATCAGAGTACTTACATAGTGAATGTCGGCTGTAGTATCACAATAAAACGTGTTTTGTCAGGACGCTGTCCATTTTACGGGAGCAATCTTCAGCTATCAAATATGTGAAATGTAAAATTGCATTCTGTTTTGCTACCGTCTTAAGTGATATGTTTGCTTTATAATTTTTTATGTTTCAGACTTTATTCTTAATTTTGCAGAGAGTCAGATTTATATCACATAACGCTAATTCTGTAAAGCTAGTCTGTTTCAAGTTAGCCATTTTTATAACTGATCAGACAAATTGAATGTACACCTATGCTGAATGATGAGTAATGTTTGAGTTCTTATGATCTACTGAGGCTATTTTTGTCAGACATAGCTGTTATGATATTAATCTCGTTCAGTTGTTTGGATGATATGATTTCATGTGTAATGAAGCCAATTCATGTGCACGCATGCGTAGTATATATCATTGTATTCGCACTTAACCAGGTCACATGAATTACACTACTCAGTCATTATATTTTAGTTGTTTCGACTGGAAGTTGTACAACTCTGTGGGGTTTCATGTAACTCTGATGATGGGGTCGACAGTGAAGTTGGCTCAAAGGACGAGATTGGTTTACTCCCAGTGAATAACCAAAGCTTCGGGATAAATGAGCCTGTAGAGAAAAAGGAGGCTCTCAATGGATCATGTGGCAGACTTGGGGGTTCAGACATGTATTATGACTCCATGCTCATTCGACGATAGCTGCGGAAGCGGCTATTCGCCGTGCTTGTCAACTAGACGCCACAAGAGAATATATGTTCCATTTTTAAACAAAAATATTATTCTATAGCACAGTATATGTGAAAATAAATTATAAATACATCTTATTTGTGGATGTCCAAATCATTCCCTAAATCCAATCCTAATCCGGCTTCATCCTGTTAGATTCTGGCACTATTTATAGGAGATGATGATGGGCATCTGAAAAGTTCAGAATATTTGTTATACCTTTGTAATAGCTATTTTGAACCTCCCAATAAATGTAACGTCCATTGCTGGACAAAATAACATTCTATAAAATGATCTGTAGCTGAACGTGCAACACGCTGGATACCTGCAAATATATGCGCATGACTTAACATAGGTAAATGACAGCGACCTAAAATGTCGGAGAAAAAAATTCTGCTAATGGGCAAAGAGCATAATGTAACCTTCTGGAGTTCGTACGATACGCACTTTCTAATGTTAAGGCTGAATTGAATCATTTCATACAAACCTGATGTCAAGGCTGAATTGTATCATTTCATCCAAATCTGATGGCAAGGCTTAATTGTATCATTTAATACAAATCTGATCTCAAGGCTGAATTGTATCATTTCATACAAATCTGATGTCAAGGCTGAATTGTATCATTTCATACAAATCTTTGGTCGTGTCATCGTTTTCAAGATGAACAAGAATCCAGGAAAGATGACCAGCTTTTGGGATTGATGAGTGGGAATTGGCGGATGTGACGTGAATAGCTGATTAAGATGCTCTTAGGTCATTATTCCTCAGCTGTTTTTGTTATACTGCAAAATCATTTTAAGCTATTTTGTTGACGGCTAATCAAAAACAAACTGGGCTTGATATTGCCAACCATTTATTCATCATTATGAAAACTTGACCAGAAGCATGTGAAAGAGTGCTGCAAGTGAAGAAACATGAATTTGTTTTTTTAAACCCGACTGAAGACATACATTTCGGATGGGATAAATCGAAAAGAGACTAGAGAACGGATCGACGTAGTTTGAATGTCTAAAGAGTTATACATGCATTAATTTTCCATGCAAAGACCCGGTCATCCAGGTAAATGTGATTGACCCCGCAAGTATCACTCTACATTTTATTCCCCCCCCCCCCCGGGTGTTGCTAAATGTTGTAGAACAGAATCGAATCACCCTCTGCAAACCGGTGCACGAAGTACTTTTCTACACCATGACAACGCACAAGTGCA
>JAECUM010004950.1:0-52062 GCA_016617855.1 Megalonaias nervosa
TATATATATATATATATATATATATATATATATATATATATCATTCAGAGATGGTGTACTGTCACATACATCCATGCCCTTTACTTCAAGATCAAGGTCACATCAAGGAAAAATGTAATTCTGTGACTTATTCAGTGTATAACTTTTGTACTACTGAAGATATGTTAATGAAACTTTAGCTAATTATATATCATGTACAGATAGTGTGCTGCATATGTTATCCATGCCAACTACCACAAGGTGAAGGTCACATATTGGAAAACTGGAGCTTGGACTTGAATTCTTATCCTGATTATAATTTTTCAACCACTTTATATATTTTAATGAATCATTAACCATTTATTTACATTTATGTATCATGAGTGAATAGAACCATATATATATATATATATATATATATATATATATATATATATATATATATATATATAAAGGAAAAATAAATAAACCCATAATCACTTGATTTAATCATAGAGTATCTATTGTATATCCCGCCATCTTCTGTTGGTTCCTCAGTTCATCCATCAGTGACAACATTCTTAAATTTTCTCTACTTAATATGCCCAGTCTAAGAGCCATTACAATAATACATACCTAGGTAAGACAGTCAGCTTGAGAGCCATTACAATAATACATCAATGAGACTGTCAGTCTGAGAGCCATTACAGTAACACATCAATAAGACTGTCAGTCTGAGAGCCATTACAATAACACATAGTAAGACTGTCAGTCTGAGAGCCATTACAATAACACATCAATAAGACTGTCAGTCTGAGAGCCATTACAGTAATACATCAATAAGACTGTCAGTCTGAGAGCCATTACAATAATACATCTCTGTCAGCTTGAGAGCCATTACAATAATACTTCAATAAGACTGTCAATGTAATGTTTTTCTCCATTCAGTTTCATGTAACACACACACACACACACACACACACACACACACACACACACATGTCCCCACTTGCCAGTATATTTGATGGAGGAAGATAAAGGGAAAACCCAGGGAAGAACCACTGACCTACAGAAAGCTGCTGGCAAGCTTTCTTACATATCCATATTAGCCAAGCTGAGACTCAAACCCATATGGATAAAGGTGAGATATCTGTAAAGGTGGTAAAGGTGAGTGCCTTAGACCACTCAGCCACCCACAGGTCCAGTATGAATGAGGGATGCTTCTAACTAAAATAAAATCTTATAAGATGGGAATGAAGAAGTCACTGCAGTAAGAAGATAAAATAATGCTACTATACCAGGTACCTGAGGGCTAATAATGCTATGCGAGGTACCTGATGGCTAATACTACTATGCCATGTACCCGAGGGCTAAAATAATGTTATGTCAGGTACCAGAGGGCTAATAATACTATGCCAGGTACCCGAGGGCTATAAATGTTATGTCAGGTACCTGAGGGCTAGTAATGCTATGCCAGTTAACCATGGACTAATAATGCTATGCCAGTTACCCATGGGCTGGAAATGTTATGTCAGGTACCCAAGGACCAGTAATGCTATGCCAGGTACCCAAGGGCTAATAATTCTATGCCAGGTACCTGAGGCCTAATAATGCTATGCCAGGTACCTGAGGGCTAATAATGCTATGCCAGGTACCCGATGGCTAATAATGCTGTGCCAGGTACCTGTTGGCTAATAATGCTATGCCAGTTACCCAAGGGCTAATAATGCTATGCCAGGTACCTGAGGGCTAATAATGCTATGCTTGTTACCTGAGTGCTAATATTTCTATGTCATGTACCTGAAGGCTAATAATGCTATGCCAAGTACCTGAGGGCTAATAATGATATGCCAGTTACCCACGGGCTAATAATACTATGCCAGTTACCCAAGGGCAAATAATGATATGCCAGTTACCCAAGGGCTAATAATACTATGCCAGGTACCCAAGGGCTAATAATGCTGTGCCAGGTACCTGAGGGCTAATAATGCTATGCCTGTTACCCGAGGGCTAATTATGCTATGCCAGGTACCTGCAGGCTAATAAATGCTATATCAGATACCTGAGGACTAATAATGTTATGCCAGGTACCTGAGGGCTTTCAAAATAGGCTCTCCTCTATGATACCAGGGTGTACCTGATTTTGATCGGTTTCTTTCCATCTCATATTACTTTCCTAAATTAAAGATTAAATTATTACCAGGTTTAAGATGGATACATTCCTTTCTTTTCTGATAATCTTATCACCCTTACTCCAATTACTTGCCACTATTTATAAATTTATGACTCCTGTGCAATACCTGGTAATGAGTCTCTTTTTTTTTTATAGACATTCAACATTTGTGCTGTACTGTGACTATAGCTAGCCTTGAATTGGTACATGTACAGTACATGAACCTATGTCAGAATATGATCAGTAACAATAAATTAATATATATGCTGGTGTATAATTCTTGTCCAACTGCAAACAACATAGACCCTGATCTTCCATGACATAATGTGCCAGCAGATCAGGTTCTTCTAATTAGTCCTACCAAACTGCATATAACCAGATCTTCAAGCACATTATGCTGTGGTAGATCTGGGACTGTACAGTTTGCAGTTCAATCTGACTTGTAAGTGGGTATGTTAAGAACATGTACAGGGAGCTATGTTAAGTGGCAAATAAACTTGACAGATCGGCCAAAATTTTAAAATAAAATATGATACAATTCAGTAAACTGTTAGTTTTTGGGTTTTTTTAATAAATGATTTAAGATACTTAAAGAGAATACAGTATAATCTGATTTATTTTGTTATCTTCAAAAAGAACTAACACTGATAAATGATTTGTATTTCTTTCATATACTGCTTTATCATCATTTATGCCATGTTGATGTCTATTCAGGCTAGTGTAACACCTTGCCATAAGAAAATACCAAGTTGTAAAATTTCTTTTTACTGTAGCCACATCATATCCTGGAGATAGCATGTTTACTGTCCATCACTGTTGGTATGTCTGTATTTTCATCCTGAACCTTGTTTTCATTAGTAAAATCAAATCTAAAAAGCAAATTTAATGCAAAATTTATTAACACGTTTGTATAGCTGAATGTTATATTGATACTTGATATTAGAGAATGCCACAAACCAACAAAATTTCATTAAGTGCCTGTGTCAGAGAATACATTTTATGCCATTTATCACTTTTTCCACTAACTTAAGAATATGAAGCAGAATGTAGATCAAATTTGATACACTTTGTCAGTATAAATATTATTATTAGCTGTGTTAATTTCTTTAATAAAGCCAAGAGCAACCAACAAAAAAACAACACATTTTACAGGAATATAGTGTAGGGTTATGTCCCTTCCATGCCTTAATAATTAGACAGCCTGGTACACATTTTACGCTCAATCTTGTGTTATGTTGGGGGTATTCATTACCTTCAGTGGTATCATACAGGCATTGTGCCCTTCAGTACAAAAGACCATAGTTTGATACCTGTTTCAATGCTAAATGTTTTAGAAAAATTGAACTGAATGGACTTTTGGCACCATTCCAATATTATTATTATTATTATTATTATTATTATTTAGATATCAGTGCCAGTCATAACCTTGTAAAGGCTTCCCATGCTATGAATGGACATACTTTAGGGTCACTAGACATTGCATCAACCAGTCCTTGGGAAAAGTACCATTATACTGAAATCCAACACTAGTGAGAGAATGAGCCACCTCTGCTACTGTTATCAATTTTAGGTCTTGTAGTAAGACAATAACCACCTCTGATACTGTTATCAATTTAGGTCTTGTAGTGCGAGAGTGAGCCACCTCAGATACTGTTATCAGTTTAGGTATTGTAGAGACAGAAAGAGCCACCTCAGGTACTGTTATCAATTTAGGTCTTGTAGTGAGAGAGTGAGCCACCTCAGACACTGTTGTAAGTTTAGATATTGTAGTGAGAGAATGAGCCACCTCTGCTACTGTTATCATTTTAGGTCTTGTAGTAAGACTTTGAGCCACCTATGATACTGTTATCAATTTAGGTCTTGTAGTGGGAGAACGAGATACCACTGATACTGTTATCAGTTTAGGTCTTGTAGTGAGATAGTGAACCACCTCAGATACTGTTATCCATTTAGGTCTTGTAGAGACAGAATGAGCCACCTCTGGTACTGTTGTCAATTTAGGTCTTGTAGTAAGAGAATAAGCCACCTCTGGTACTGTTGTCAATCTAAGTCTTGTAGTGAAAGAGTGAGCCACCTCAGATACTGTTATCAGTTTAGATATTGTAGTGAGAGAATAAGTCACCTCTGATACCGTTATCAGTTTAAGTCTTGTAGTGGGAGAATGAGCAACCTCAGATACTGTTATCAGTTTAGGTCCTGTATGATATTTGTGTATCTACCATAAGGCTGTTTGGTTTTGTAGCATTTAACACCTTTTTTCAGAATATGATAGGCAATACATGGCAGTCAGTATATTTGTGGAGGAAGAACCACCAAGCCAAGGAAAGCTATTGGCAAGCTTTCTCTCATGCCCAGCTCAGTTGAGCCATGATATAAAAATCATGTAGACAGAAGTGAGATGCGTGAGTGATCTCTAAATGTGAGCACTTTAAACCACTCTGCCATAAGGCAGAACAATATTTTATTTTGATGTTGTTCATCCATCAATCTGTCCATTTGTTCCCTATTTCATTTCTGCACAATAATTGGAGTACCTCACGATTTATAATTACCAAACTTTATGGATGGCTTGCACTTGGAGTGAGGAAGAATCCTATTAATATTGCAATTAAAAAGGTCAAAGTTCAACTTCACTGAGGAAAAGAAGAAAAACTGGTTTCTACACAATAAAATTATTTCTACATCACAAAGTTAATGTGGACCAGACTACATGTATTTGGATGGCTTGTACTTGGGGTAAGGAAGAAGGTCAAAGGTCAAAGTCTTTTTCACTGAGACAAGATAAATTGTTTCAACACAAACATTTCAGTTCTCAGTCTTGTACCATCACCAAAGTTCGTAGATGACTTGCATGCTGGTTACAAAAGAAGCCCAATGATTTTGTGGTCATAGATTAAGATCACTAACTGAAAGATGAAAATGGTTTTTGAATAATATCTTTAGTTCTAGACCACATACCTTGAACTGATTTTGTGAAGAGCTTATTCATAAAGTATGAATGACACCTGTTGACCTTGGTGTCAAAAGGCAAAATAGCCAAGGTCATTGTGAATCAGCAAAAAACGGGTTTTGCTAATTATTATTTGTTCCTGAGTACGTTTTTTCACCAAACTTGTGTGTGGATGACTTGTGCTCAGGATAAATAAGAAACCTATAAATATATGGGTCTCAAGGTCAAAGGTCATAGTCATTGTAGTCTAATAAAAATATCATGGCATAGTAAGTTCAATTCAAGGCCATATACCTTGGCCAAAGGTTAAAGTCATTGAGACCTGTTGGTCATTAATCTCCAGGGTCAACCATGCTCAACTAGTGCTTACATAGAGAATTAAAGTTAAGGTGTCCATATAATGTGACTTTCATGTTACTCTTGTTGAACTTAAATTTTAGCTAATGGAAAACTCCATTCAGATGGTGGGGTCCACTGACCATTGCCAGTAGACTGTTACAATTTACATCTCACAAACAAGCAGGTATCAGTTGAAATGGACACAGTACAGTGCAGCTTTATTAACATTGTATATTTCAGTCAGTTGGGAACAAATAGTTATCTTAAATCTACATAACATTGTTGACAGCTGTTTTTTTGCTGATAATATTATTGCACAGAATCCAAGGACAGTACATCACTATGACACTATATAATAATATGACAGTGTTTATAATTGAACGTATCTATTCATTTTAAGGACAGTTCTTTAGAGGACAGTGTATTTTTTCTCTCAGTTTAATTAACTGCAGATGTTTGCAACCAGAAAAGAGGAAAAGTTAAAAATCTCTGACTTGCCCATCATGTCATCTGATGTATTCGTCGAACCTAGAAAGTAGAATGCAAATGAACGTTTATATAGAATAGGTCAAAGTTGTTGGTTTCATGCTTTAAGGCATAGCAACACAAGTAGGTTATTTAGTGGCATGGCAGTTGGAGTAATATGCCTTGCCCAAGGACACATAACGGTAGCTGACCAAGGCTGGTCCCAAAGGTAGGACTCTAACCCCCGCCATTCCAGTCGTGAGTTTAGCATGCTAATGACTGAGGCACTGTGGCACCCAAAGCTCAAAGTAATCAAAATAAAGCAATACAGTCTTAGAAAGTTTTGGATTCAGAATCAGAATTTCTAAATGTCCTTTTGTGGTGATGGTTATGGTTGGGGTGGGGTGCTCCCAGTGTTTTATTTAAACTAGTATCGAAGTCCCATCCAGGTTCTATTTTGTTGGCAGTTAAATTTAGTGAAAGATAGATGTAAATCTCTGAGCCCCCAGTCAGCAATGCTGACAGATGGTTAAATATAAAAAAAGGTTGAAATGCAATGAATAACAATTTAATAACAGTTCCATAATCAAATGACTAAAATTCCCAGTTACACTCCTTCTGCTCAACCATTTAATAGGCCTATTGCATCACTTGATTAGCAATGTGAGATTGATTTCCACCTGTCCTTCTATTTCTACTCATCTGGTGTATCCTTTCTCTCTCTTATTTCTCCCACTTCCTTCTCCCCTTCCTCCTTGACTTTTCTCCAAATTCCTTCTCCCCCTCCTCCTCGACTTTCTCTAGACTCCTTCTCCTGCTCAACTTTCTGTAGACTCCTTCTCCTCCTCTACTTTCTCTACCATGACTACTCTTCTGTCAACTTTGACTGCCTCAGCTACAGCCTCAATTCCGTCTCCAACTCTTGAAGACTCGGGACCCAATGGAACCCAGAGTTCTGTGACCCCTAAAAAGCTTCCTTTTTGAAGCTTTGTCTTTCCTTAGAATCTGCCTCGAAGTTTTGCCACCAAATTACGAGTGGCTTCTTCTCAGAGTAACCCTATTGATCTGCAATCCCTCTAGGTGAATACTAAATTTTCTCTTATGAGTCTGAAGTATCATTCAGGTCAGAATTTTAATCACACCCTCTGTCTCAGTTTCAGTTGGATATTGCTGTGAACCGATCCAATCAAACTTAGCTGACAATGTCCCTCTTGCTGTCTGTCAACGTGGGGACAGATAAGAATACAACCCGTACACCACGTGGACTTCCTTTTGATTTTTGGACTAACCTTTTAACACCTAGGTGTGATAACTGCAAGCCTTTGTTTAGATGGTGCGATCTATCACCTTTTGCCAATTCAAGTTTCTGGTCTCCAGCGGGTCATGTAACCTGTGTAAGAGTTCAACACTAGCCTGCGGCAATCTTTAGACATTAAACACATGGCCGCGGTAATATACCCAAGGCAGGTAGATTATAGCTTATACATGACTTTATAGCTGGGGTTTAGCAAATGTGACACCTTTCTTTTTAGTATTGCTGAATTGGCAATAGAATCGTTGAAGACTTTGATTCAAAATAAAAATTCCTAAACGTCCCTTACTTTTGTATTACTAGACTGAAATATCAATATTTCAAATGGATTGGAGACACAAGATAATATTTCCATTTGAGAGACATATACCATATTATCCTGCTTGTATTTACAAAAATGATGTTGATAATTTAAGTCAATAAATCAAAGTAAATAAACATGTGTGACAATGATTTTACCATTTTTGTAAGGGAACCTCCAAATTAACTGGATAGACCTGTACATTTTCTTATTCCAGTTTCTCACGTACAGTGTTTTGTTGTTTAGCATATGGATCCACCTTGGAGAAAACTAGACTGTCATTCCAAAAACAGATTAATATGTGTTATATTTCACACTTCACTGACTTCTTTTACCTTGGACATTTGGTATGTGTGCAGTACCACTTTAGGTATACAGTCATTTATATTCGTATACAATCATTTGGCTTTGTTTATGGATCCATTATGCTGTGTACAAAACCATTACATCAGCTACTTTGACCTGCATTTCATGTATCAATTACTGATTGAGCTCTGTATTTAGGTCACTTTTTCAGGTAATGTTACTTGTTGGGTTATATACCTTTGTGTAATCTGTTGTATGTATGGCATCATTCCAAAAATAGGTCACTGTGATCCCTATTCCATGCTTTATTGTCCTTGCTCAAAGGTTTTGGTTATGGATCAGTGACATGTGCACTATAGACTCTCTAGGTTAATTTGTATGCCTATTTATTGATCATAATGATTGATCAATCCCCAGTTTGTTTTTAAATATGTTTTTTATTGCCCAATTCATGAACCTCTTGTATTTGCTTAAATTCCAATACAATCTGCCTAGTTAACTGTGTCCCAAAAGACAAGCTATGATGTCAGCAATATGTTTTGATGATATCAAAACTGCAAAAAATTAACAAGTACTTATCACTTAGCAAGATAGGAATTCCTTAGAAACTGGAACTATTTGATGTTGGTTACCTACTGTTAATGATTGACATTGGTGTACAGGTGAGCTTTGTTGTCTTGTGGCAGCTCTTATTAACTAATAATGCTGCAGAAGGCACACAGTTGTTGGTTATCAGAGGTTCCTGTCTTTTAGACAAGCAGAAATGGGAGATATCTTCAGCTCAGAGACTTGCATATGCATTTTCTTGAACTTATATTAACTGGGAAACTATGTATTGACTAAAATAATGTATAAGATAGTCATTAGAAGATTTCAGATGGACATTAGGTAAATATTGATACAAGTTTTGGTGAATTCTTGCACAACATACAAATGGCAACATTTTCTCAACACACTAATAAAATGCTGATCACAGAGATGTCAATTGCTAAGTAACTTTGAAATAATTGTCGGTAATCGAGTATACTGCAGATTTTATGCTAATAACCATTAATCCTGCAGATATGTATGTGTCATTCAGTGTGTCTGAATGAGCAGTGTTTGTACTCACTGATAAAAAGCAGCTAAGAGTCAGATATGTATGTCTCATTCAGTGTGTCTGAATGAGCAGTGTTTGTACTCACTGATAAAAAGTAGTTAAGAGACATATATATGTCATTCAGAGTCTGAATGAGCAGTGTTTGTACTCGCTGATAAAAAGCAGTTAAGAGACAGATATGTACTTGTCATTCAGTGTGTCTGCATGAGCAATGTTTGAACTCACTAATAAAAAGCCAATTAAGAGACAGACATGTACATGTCATTCAGTGTGTCTGAATGAGCACTGTTTGTACTCACTGATAAAAAATGCAATTTAGAGACAAAACAATTAGATCTATGTCTGGCATCCTTTTGTTTTACAGTGAAGAAGGCATTGGAGCTAAACAGAAATTTGATGTATATCAATGAGCACCAGAAATGTATCTTAGCCATGAAAAATGCTGACCTCAGCAGATTACAGTCTGAAGTTTTGGATCTGAAAGTAGCACAAAGTACACAATCTGACCAGCAAGGGATGAAACTTCAACTGGAAATTGACAACACTTGCTTGAAACAAAAATTAGACAATGTATGTCATCGTCATCATTATCTCTGTCTTACACATAGACACACACACACACACACATACAGACATGCACAATATACAGCTTTGATGCACACAAAGACACATTATGAGCATGTTGAAAAAAATGAGGAAAGGAATAACATTAAAACAAGAAAATGTTTGCTTACAGCCCCTTTGCACCCATTATATGGATCCTGGTTACCTACAGCCTTTTCCAAAATCAAATATTAACATTAACTCAAGAAATGTTCTTTATTTGACTGCAGCCAGACATTTTAAAAGATGAAACTGTAACAGTGCAAATTTAATATACACATTTGAATTATCATGAAGTCACATACCGTATATACATGCTTATTAGTTGCATCCAACTACAAGTTGCATAGACAAAAATCTGTCATTGCATAATGTACATGCAGATCTGGGTTAATGCAGTTTCTTAAGGAGGAATTAGTAAAAGAAACACTGTAGACCCTAATCTGTTGGCATATTATGCATTTATGTTGTTTGCAGTTGGACCTGACTTGCAAGCAAGTATATATCATACTTGATATTTGATTCATGGCTACAAAACATGCAGAACTACTGTAAATCATGAGACAAAACCAAGTACCTGTAGAGGATGAAGCAAATAAATATCATCTCTCTATGTATTATGTGTAGTCTTTGCCTGCAAATTTAAGCTCGAAAATATTAGCATCGTTGATGCCACTTTCTAGCTATATTCCATTAACAGTGACAAATATTCTACTAAGTTATTCTGTGGCCCGTATGAATTTCTCCTCATCTATAAGCGTAAAATTAGTTTTACCAACACATACATTATACTGCAAAATTGTCTGTTCCCAAATCACCACCTTGATTCTCAAAATACCATGAAATAATTTTGATCTTTTCTAATTCAAAGTCCTCAGTCAATACTATTTGTTGAGAGCAAATTCCACAAAATCAGACTCCTATCATGGCCATACATCCGTGCATACAGATGGTTTGATTGGTGAAGTCACGGTTGAAGCTGCCATTGCAACACCACAAAGCATGATCTTCAGGCTGTTACCAGATGAAGCCTCCATTTTAAAGCAGAAATTACAGCCATACCCACAGCTTTGAACTACATGGAAACCTCTCAAAAAACAAACTTCATTATTGTTTCAGGTTTCTTTCCACAATGAAAACCTTGTAAAATATAAAATTTTGACAATCCATTAATATCACAAATCCCACACAAACATTATTTTATTGCACAGTCTGGAAAACTTATGTTACATTGGCTGCCTAGTAACATTCATATTAAGGATAATGAAAGGAGAGATAAAGCAGCCAAAGCTACCCTGAAATCGTATATTTCTAAATGGAAGATTTTATGCTCTGACTTCAGGTATGATATAAATCAGTATGTTCTGTGTATATATGTACTTGGCAAAATATTGAACACATGCAGTATTACTTGACTGTAGCATTCTGCCTGAAGCATGTACCTTCATCACATTGCCAGTATCCAATGACAGCAGAACAAATTCTTGTCAAGTCCATTTACTTCCATATTGTGGGACTGAAGTTTTTTTTATGTGAACTCAGCTAAGAAACTATGTTGAAGAACCATGAGAGAAAATCTTTGATTTTTTTGAAGGAATATGGTTTATATAACAAGTCTTTACCCTTTAAGAATTTTGTATTATTACACCATGATCTTTTATTTTATATATCTTTTAAACTCTACCATCAATTGACAACAAAGGTCAAGTTCACAATATAAATTAAATAAACAGAACACTTTGCAGTTTAAATTTCCAAATTTCATGAAAATGTTTTTGAACTAAAAAAATCAGTATTGTACGTAGACACAGTGACAAACTGATGTTCTCACATCATCTCTGGAAGTCTTGATAGCGACAGTATTTTACAATGGTTTACAATTATTATGCAGGGACTTTTTTTTATCATGATGATACATCAGTCTCTGCATGATTGACTCTTATTTTTTCTTCTTCAGAGTATCAAGGAAAGAGAATGTCTGCTCAAAGACTGTGAAAGCTGGAAAGAGAAATATCAGGTGGTACATTATATTCTAGGCCAGTATGTTATATGGTACATTATATTCTGGGCCAGTATGTTATATGGTACATTATATTCTAGGCCAGTATGTTATATGGTACATTATATTCTAGGCCAGTATGTTATATAGTTTATGACTGCTCCTAAGGGAAACTTACCTGTATTTACAGGAAGCATGTTAAGTAGGTATTAAAACCATGTCTTTTAGTTTTGTGTTTTTAATACATTTATCGCTTCCAGATTTTGTATGCTAAACTGAACACTGTATGTACACTACTGTAACTATGTATTGACTGGACCACACCTTAATAACTATACTAATCAAAGGTCAAAATGGACAGGTCACATGGATTTATATGTACATACTGAGAAATCTGCATAAATTTCATTTGACACACATGGATTAGATGAACAAAACTGTTAATAAAATTCTAATTTTGAACAGGTGACCCCATTATTAATATACATTTTATGATTAGGGTTAAACTCGACATTTGACTGGTAGCCTAGTGGTTAGAGCATCCGCCTCAGGTGCGGGAGGACGTGGGTTCGAACCCTGGCCGAGTCATAGCAAAGACTTATAAAAATGGTACTAACAGCTACCACGCTAGGCACTCAGCATTAAGAATTTAGTGTTAGGACTGGTCAGCCTGGTGTCAGAATAATGTGTTTGGCTGGGACATCATGCTACATGTCTGCGGCATGATGCCCCAGTACTAGACATCACTATAAACTGCCACACTGCAGACATCGTAGCAAACATGACTGAAAATTTTTTAAAGCTACATTAAGAATCAAAATCACACACACTCAACTTGACATTCTGGTGGTCTCTGTCTGTCAAAAGTGTCATCTCCACAGGATAGCCTGACTGTGAATTTAGGGATTTTAACCAAATTTTATATGCAACTTTATGCTGACGAGACCTTTGAAGAATTTGATTTTCAGTTTTTTTCTGTCGTCCTTTAGAAGATTTGTGGCCTCTGATTGCATGTCCTCCAAACATCTTTTATACAGCTTAACTTTACTAAGACTTACTACATTTATCTAAATTTGGCAGGCAGTTCTATATTGTAAGATCTTAAATGGGTTTGATTTCCAGTGTTCAGCAACTTTATAATAGGAGTTATTCCCCCTGGTTTGCCATCATGATGAATTTAGTTTCTGTGTATTACTTAACCAAGGTGTGTTGGATTTCAACTAAATTTGGCATGCATCATTACACTGAGCATACATTCAATACTTGTAATTTATAGTGTTCCTTGACATTATTTACCGTGTACCATGTACCATGACATTATTTACAGTGTTCCATCACATTATTACAATTTTCCATCACATTATTTACAGTGTACCATGTACCATGACATTATTTACAGTGTTCCATCACATTATTACAATTTTCCATCACATTATTTACAGTGTACCATGTACCATGACATTATTTACAGTGTTCCATCACATTATTACAATTTTCCATCACATTATTTACAGTGTACCATGTACCATGACATTATTTACAGTGTTCCATCACATTATTACAATTTTCCATCACATTATTTACAGTGTACCATGTACCATGACATTATTTACAGTGTTCCATCACATTATTACAATTTTCCATCACATTATTTACAGTGTACCATGTACCATGACATTATTTACAATTTTCCATCATATTATTTACAATTTTCCATCACATTATTGTTACGACCCTGTAGTCAAATTACATATGTGTTAAAATTTAAATTCTTCTAATTCTTTGTTTCATTTTTATTTTATTTTTATGCCACTAATTGTTATTATTATTATGGTGATGATTATGTTAGCAAGATCTAATAGTATGTTAGAAACATCGTATTTATTTAAAACGTAAATGTGACTCGTGTAAGCACGAGCTTTGTATGATAGTAAATTCGTTGCAAGTAAACATTCAGCAGTAGCTATGTAAATGATTGCCTGATGCTTGTTTAGGTTTTCGTAATATCCAGATGGATTGCGAAATCACACGTGTCCTTCATGCGTGTGTACATGTAATGACGCATTAGCTTGTTTTAAATGCTCAGTTACCTGTAAGAAATATTTAGTCATTGAGATAGTTATAGTCGTAGTTATAGTCGTCAGTCATACTGGAGAGTCACATCATAACATCTTGTAGAGTTTCTAATACCTTAATGAAAAGGTATTTCTGTGCTGGAAAGAGTTGTGCATTCGTACGGGGAACAACATGTGTGTTGTTAGTGGTGGTAGCTGTATTTCATCTACTTTCTAAATAATTATTTTCCCTGGAGAACAACACTACTGGCTTTGGACAAAGACATTTGATGAAACTATTTCTAAATCGGAACAGAACAATACAAATTGTGCTTTACAGTGAAAATTTTGGACATGTTGTGTTAGCCTTCGTCTGACGTCATCATCCGCCATCTTGGAACGGAACTGAGATTCAGACTGTATCAATTTAGAACTGTTTATTCACAGGACTTATGTGTTTTCACAAATTTAGAACAATTTTTGGAATCTTCTTCGTAAATCGTAAGTCTTGTTTCATCAATTTACCTTTTCACCATGTTTTCTAGGGAAATAAATTATTTTTGTTAAAATTTACAAAGCTTGTTGTCTTCACTCTTTCTTTGTGTTACTTTGAACGAGCCAATACGTAACATTATTTACAGTGTACCATGACATTACTTACAGTGTTCCATCACATTATTTACCGTGTTCCATCACATTATTGACAGTATTCCATCACATTATTTACCGTGTTCCATCACATTATTGACAGTGTTCCATCACATTATTTACCGTGTTCCATCACATTATTTACAGTGTTCCATCACATTATTTACAATTTTCCTTCACATTACAGTGTTCCATCACATTATTGACAGTGTTCATCACATAATTTACAGTGTTCCATCATATCATATTTACAGTATTCCATCACATTATTTAGTGTTCCATAACATTAGTGTTCCATCACATTGTTTACAGTGTTCCATCAGTGTTCCATCACACTGTTTACAGTGTTCCATCACATTATATACAGTATTCCATCACATTATTTACAGTGTTCCATCACATTATATACAGTATTCCATCACATTATTTACGGTGTTCCTTCACATTATTTACAGTGTTCCATCACATTATTTACAGTGTTCCATGACATCAGTGTTCCAACACATTATTTACAGTGTTCCTTCACATTGTTTACAGTGTTCTATCACATTATTTACAGTGTTCCATCACATTATTTACAGTGTTCTATCACACTAATTACAGGGGTAATAGCTGTGATTGTTATTTCTTCTGAATCTGTTTTTAGCAGCATAAGTTTACTTAAATTGTTAGATTTTAAACAGATTTTACATGCAGATGTATATTGATGAATCTTTGAAAGAACTCAATTACCAGCATTTCACATCATCCTTTGGAGGAGTTATGGCCCCTGATTTCAGATCTCCCTGACTGGTTTCTGCATGACAACATTACCACAGCTTATAAGATTTCAACTAATTTGGATGCAGCTTTATCTTGACAAGGTCTTGAATGGATGATTTCCAGCATTATAGAACATTTTAAGAGAAGTTATGGCCCATGACTTTCAAACCTCCTGCCTTGGTTTCTGCAGTATAACTTTCAGTTAAATCTAGCATGCAGTTTATTACCAGTAAGACTATTTCTAGCATTCCGTGACATAATTTACAGGAGTTATGATTGATTGTCAGTCCACCTGACTCCTGACTTTGGTTTAAGATCATTCCATTGATGGTATATTTGTAATCATTCGTCATAAAGCTTTATATTGATGCCATGACTGTTTCATTTCCAGCCTCCATATTATCATTTTAAAGAATCGTGACCTATATTTGGTTTCTGCAGCATAATTTCAGTGAGGAATATTTGATTTCATTCAAATTTACAATCCATCTTATATTGATCTGACAATGAATGAAGTCGATTTTTTGCGTTCCACGTCAAAATTTAGAGGAGTTATTTCCCCTAAATAAAACATTGTTTTGACTTTGATTTACCAATACAAGTTCCTGTGTTTAAGATCAAGTAAATTTTAGTAACTCAAGCAATACACCCATCAGTAATAACTCTAGCTCTTACATATATATAATTGCTGTTATGAAATTAATGTGTAAATATAATCACATAGTTATGCAGACATGTTAACACTTACAAGACATGCAAGTATTTCACTTTAATGATTGTCCCTGAACGTCTGCTTGAGAATACATATTATATAAAATATTCAATGCCTTCCTAATTTACCACTCTGGTGGCATAGAGGTTAGAGCATCTGCCTCAGATGCAGAAGGTCATGGGTTCGAACCCTGGCCGAGTCATACCAAAGACTTACAAAAATGGTTAGTGTTAGGACTGGTCAGCCAGGTGTCAGGATAATGTGACTGGGTGGGACATCATGCTATATGTCTGCGGCATGATGCCCCGGTGCTAGACATCACTATAGACTGCCTCACTGCAGATATCGTAGCAATATGGCTGAAAAGTTTTAAAGCTGTGTTAAAAATCCAAAACACACAGATACACACACACGCCTTCATGATTTCTTGTCTTTTTGTCATTCTTTTTCACTAAAATGGTGGATATTATTAGGTCTGCTGACAAGCCATTTGTACAGATAATCATGGTAAAGCTTACTGCATGGATGCAAATTGGTTTACTTAGAACTTAGAAGCTGAGATGGGGGTGGCAGAAGAAAACTTTATGACCTGTAGAAAGCTGGGGTATTCTTTTTACATTTTTATCAGATGCTTTCTTGTATAATGACAACCTCTGAGTTTGCTCAAAGCAATAAAAATTCATAACCTTTTTACCAAGAACTTAATGATACATTGAAAATGTTCTTTTTTTGGTACCAGAATTTTGCAGCTTAATGTCTATTTAAGAAATGATATGGGACACAAGTTTTATTATGTAAGTAAATTCATGTGTAATAACATCCAGATATTGGTTAACAAAGTGTTGGGAGAGGCCTATGTTTTGTTTCAGTGTGATAAGATGATTATATTGAGAAAATCCAATGTAGCATTAGTAATTTCCAATAATGAATGTCACATTTTAAATGTCTGCATAAAATGTGGAGATTTAACACTCATATGCTTAAATAGTTTGCCTATAAAAATTGTGTAAATTTTATTTACCCTGGGAAAGAAAGTTTTAAAGGGCATTATTTTAACTGAAAATAAATATCAGATTTGCATTTTGTTGTAATTTGTTATATATTACTCAGGATGTAGAAGGGTATTTAAAAGGAATATTTATTTTTTCCTTGGAAATGGGTCAAGTATTGTTCGCAGGGTCTAAACATCAAGGCCACCACCTTGAAATTAATAAAGTAGTAATTATATTTGAAGAAAACAGTGCCATAATTTGAAAGTCAGGCTAATGGCATGATATATCCAACTCCTAGGGCAGTGTGGCCAGTCTACAGGAGGCTCACTGTCTGATTGCGGTCAACCTCCAGAACCTAGAGAGGTACAGGTCAGAGGTCAGAGGTAATGAGGAAAGAATAGAGGAGCTGGAGGCAGAGCTAGATGAGGCCACTGTTTCTCTGACATCAGCAGACAGAATGATAGAGGAGGAGAGGAAAACCTTCAGCACCACTGAACAGAAGTGGCATGCCCAGGTCAGAAAATGTAACAATGTTGCACATGGCTACACAACTGTAATTATTGGGGAGTGGTTGCATTTTGCATTGTATAATACACTCATTGCAGATTTTTGGAAAATACACCTAACTGCAGTGAAAATTTATCCATTACACTGTTGTCCATCATTGACCTAGTGTAGTGGTCATGTCTGTTCATATCCCTAAGTAGGGCCATTTATCAATACTACAAACATTGTTACTACTGTATAGATTGTACAGGTAAAATTATGAAATTCACACCTGCCATAGTCAGGTTTATAGCATCAAGGTTTCTCATACATTGGTTAAGTGTGTTGACTCATGGCTGAATGCAATGAAATCACTGAGGGGTGCCATAAAATGCACTATAGCTGCAATAAAATGCATGCAAAGCTCACTAGACTGAATGTATAACCACTGGGCTTAGTGGACATCCTCCAGATGTAGTGGATATTCATCATCTGTAGTGAACACTTAATCCCTTGCCCCATTTTTCTACATCCAGTGTATTGAGTGGTCAATCTGAAATCTATGTATTGTATCATGCACTGAAACTTAGTAGATGCAGCTGAAATTTAGAGTAAAAGGACAACAACTTTTGTAAGCAGATATTTGCTTTAGCAGGTATTCAACTTTACACCCTTATGATATTAAGTAGATATTTGCTGTAGCAAGTATTCACCTTTGCACGTGTATGATATCCACATTCAAGCAGATATTTGCTGGCAGGTATTCACTTTTGCACCTTTACAATATCCATATTCAGGCAGATATTTGCTGTAGCAGGTATTCACTTTTGCACCTTTATGATATCCATATTCAGGCAGATATTTGCTGTAGCAGGTATTCATCTTTGCACCTTTATGATATCCATATTCAGGCAGATATTTGATGTAGCAGGTATTCACCTTTGCACCCTTAATGATATCCATATTCATGTAGCTTTAATTGAAACTAGAGGAGCATCTGGAAGGGGCATACCATTTTCCTTACAGCAGGAGTATTGGCTATACTTCCTATGAAGGATGGGGATTTTCTTTCCTTTTCTTTCTTATTGTATGTACATAGAAATCACAATCAGAGCTTAACTTTTTGCCAGAAAATCAAGATGAAATTATTTCAGATAACAACATGGCAAGGTGCCAGCATCTAAGATCATGGTTAGTGGGTGTGGTGGCAAATGCTCCATGATACAGACTGAAATTTTTGATACATTAATAAACCACTATGGCAATGTGTACCATGATTCAGACTGAAACTGTTGATACATTAATAAACCACTATGGCAGTCTGTACCATGATACGGACAGCAACTATTGATACATGATTATAGTGAAACATAATATAAACTACACTCTTTTATTTTTGTCAATAGCTTCCCATGGGTTGGTGGTTTCCCAGGTTCTTCCTCCACAAGTTATACTGGCCCCCATGTATAGCCTATCATGTGCTGAAAATGACATTATGCCCACAACACTTTTTTATTGTCTTTCTATTCCACTGTGTCAAGTAAATAACTATTTTATCTACCAAAAAGAACTGCTGCCTTTTTGAAAATCAAAACATTTTGATCTATCACGTGATAGTAGGGTTTTTTTTTCTTTATTGGAAATTAAACCCATCCAAGAACACTTCATTTTGAATTAATTGAGCTCATTCAACAGATCACTTTGATTCACTCAGGGAACTGAGCCCATTGATTGAATCTTTGCATTGATTCTTTCAAGGAATTAAGCCTGTCCAACAAATCTTCTTTTAGATTCACTGCAGGAATTGAGCCCGATGAACAAAGATTTATACAATTATACAAATGATGTTTGTTTTCCAGACATTAATTTACATGTATGTTTGAAAGAGCAGAAGAGCTTATGTGATTGCCTGTTGTCTGTATGTTCATTATAACAAGTTTGTTATTGCTGCTTCTAGACTATTTGCAGGATTGACATGAAACTGTACCCATATTCATTCCTTGGTCTAAAATTAGTCTAAATTGAAAATGGTGCTCCTAGCATATCCAATATGGCCACCACAGCAGTCTTTTTGAAAATCTTTTTATCACTAATCCTCCAGAATGGTCATATCAAAAATGGGTTTTCACTAAAATACTTCTTATGATGTCTGGTTGGGCCTAAATGAAATTGGTGCCACCCAGACATCCAATATGGCCACCACATCTTATTGCTACTCCATGTAAATGGATAATTGTATCAGGATAAGGTTTTCACTTAAAGAATTTTTATGATGTCTAGTTAGTCCTGAATTAAAACGGTTCTAATATGAAATCCAATATGAACCACACAGTAGCCATCTTAAAAATCTTGTTATTGCTAATCCTTCTTTACAGAAAGTCATACTGACATGAGGTTTTCACTAGAAGACTTCTTATGATGTCTAGTTGGCCTCAGCTGAAAATGGTGATTATCTGATTTCCAATATGGCCACTAAAGCAGTCATCTTTTTAAAAATCTTATTGTTGCTACACCTTCTTAATGGAAAGTCATCAACATTTGGTTTTCACCATAAAGCTGTGATACAGTATTACTACCATCATGGTAGGCAACTTGAAAATCTAACTATTGGTTCTCCTCCAAAATGGAAAACCATACAGACATGGAGTTTTCAACAGAAGGGTAATTATGATATCTAGTTGATCCTGAATGGAAATGGTGCCAGTCAGACTTCAGATATGGCTGTCACAATATTGTATTTCAGGTTTAATGCCATTTCTCAGCACACAATAGGCTATACATGGTGGCCAGTATAATTTTGTTGGGTAAGAACCCAGAAAAATCCCAGTAAGAACCATCAACCCACAGACTAATGGCAACTTTCTTACATACCTATTTTGGCTGAGCCCAAGACTCTAATGACTGCCACAATGAACATATCAAAAATCTTTTTGCCAATTCTCCTGAATTGCCCTATCAACACAGGGTTTTCATCAAAAGACTTCTAACGGTGTCTGGTGTGTCCCAAATAAAAATGGTGCCAATCTTACAGCTGGTATCGCTGCCACTATGGCAAACTTGAAAATCTTGCCACTCCAGAATATCATGAATGGTTTCACCACTCAGCAGTTAAAAGAAGAAATTGTCTAATCTTAAATTCCTGGAAAATACTTTTTAGCTGGTAGAGTATGAGTTCTCTTGAGCCACTCTTGTTTATGCATGCGATGCTCTTGTTACACATATTGTTTCACAGTGATCATAATACAACACGACTGCCAATACCCAGCTGTTGTTTAGTTGTTGTTGTTGTTGTTGTTGTTGTTGTGGGGCTTAACGCCATTTTTCAGCACACGATAGGCTATACATGGCGGCCAGTATTAATGGTGGAGGAAGAAACCGGGAAATCCGCGGAAAGAACCACCGACCCACGAGAAGCTACTGGCAAGCTTTCTCACTTATCCACATTCGCCGAATCTTAGACTCGAACCCACGCAGACAGAGGTGAGATGGCAGTGATCCGTAACGAAAAGCGCTTTAGACCACTCGGCCACTCGGGGCCCCCCTGTTGTTTAGTAGTCTTATTACTCAATATAGAGATGTTTGTTATGACACATGTTACAAAGCTCCCATTCTGTAGGCTTTTGCAGAATTGTACAAAAAATACAACTGTGAATGAAAAATTCTTACATTTAGCTCTGCTGGTCATAGACCTGGAGAGCTTGTGGGATGGCTGTGGTTGTCCATCCATCCATTAAGACAGGTTTGTTATTGCTGCTGTACCTAAACTAACATGGAGATTGCCTTGAAACTTTGGGTCCACATTTTTTTCATCCATTGGTCTTGTTGGGCCTAAATAAAAATGGTGCAGCTTGGACTTCCAGTTTGTCTGTCATAGCAGCCATCTTTAAAAATCTTCTCAATGCTATTTCTCCAGAATAAATTGTTATATCAAAATGAGATTTTCACTGAAATACTTCTTACGTCTAGCTGGGCTTAATTTAAAATGATTCTGATCTGATATCCATTATAGTCAACATGACAGCCATCTTGAAAATCTTACAGCTACTCCATCTGAATAGAAAGTCATACTTACATTGGATTTTCACCAGAAGACTTCTTGTGAGGAATAGTTGGTTCTGAATGAAAATGGTGCCACTTGCTCATCCAGTTTGGCCACCATAGCAACCATCTTGTTGACCTTGTTATCACTTTTCTTCCTGAATTTAAAGTCATAATTATATGGGGTTATGAGCAAAGGACTCCTTATGTGTAGTTTGTCATAAATGAAACTGGTCCTGCTCAAACATTGAATATACTTGTGACTGTGGCCATCTTGAAGATCTTGTTAAAATTAAAATGTTGCCAATCTGACCTAAATACTGCCATCATGGTGTCCATTTTGAAAATCTTTTAATTGCTGCTCCTCCAAGATGGATAGTTACGATAGGGTTTTTACCAGAAAATTTGTTGTGATCATGTCTGTTTGGTCCTAAATGAAAATAGTGCCGATCTGACATCCAGTATGGCCCCCATGCAACCATCTGGAAACTGTTATTATCACTAAGGAATTAAGAGCATTCCTTGGAGAAATGATGGGTCTTTTAAATCTCTGTTTTTTTAGTAAACACTATTCTGGATTTTACATGCAATTTGTTGATTAATGATTAAAAATTGTGTACAGTTTATTGTTTAAAAAACTTTTACCAATACAATATTCACATTGAGCCACAAAAATAACCTTTTTGACAGAATAATTTTCATGTCCTCCCATTTAAATTTGTGATTTAAGGAGGAAAGATACCTGTGTGATATAGAGCAGCTCAAAACAGAGTTGTCAGTCCTTAAGTCCCAGCTGGAGAAGAAAGATTTAGCCCAGCAGGAAGTGATTAATCAGGTCACAAGTCTGAACAAGGAATTAGACATGCTAAAGGTACACTGTCCACAAGTCTACACAAGGAATTACACATGCTTAAGGTACACTATTCACAACTCTAAACAACAAACTAGACATTCTTATGGGACACTATCCACAAGTCTACACAAGGGAATAGACATGCTCAAAGTACACTGTCAACAAGTCTAAACAAGGAAATAGACATCCTTAAGGTTCACTATCCACAAGTCTACACAAGGAAATAGACATGATTAAGGGACACTATCCACAAACCTAAACAAGGAAATGGACATGTTTGTGGGACACTATCCACAAAATCTTTTACATTGGAACCTGTCTTGAAAGACCACTTCTGACAAAGCATAATGGTCTCTCATGACAGGTGGTCTCTCATGACAGGTCATAACACTATATAATCAGTAAATCTGTACATGGAGAACCTGGTCTTTCAAGACAGGTGGTCTCTCATAACAGTGGTCTCTCAAGACAGGTTTTAATGGAGCTTATTGATGACTATACCATATTCCTGACTCATCTTTGTATGTAATTCTCACAATGCCAACCAGAAAATGTCTCTAGTTACAACCCAGATAGTCACATTTAGGCCAGATCATGTTTGTTATAATGAATAATTGAGCTCAGTTCCTCACTTACTGTAACAAAACAAGAATTATAATTTTTAATACAGTGGAACTTGTCTTGAAAGATCACCATTTCTGCCAAAACATAATGGTCTCTCATGACATATGGTCTGTCATGACGGATCATAACAGTAAATCTGTACATGGAGAACCTGGTCTCTCAAGACAGGTGGTCTCTCATAGCAGTAGTCTCTCAAGACAGATTTTACTATAGTGCTTGATGAAATACATAAAGTTTTAAGTGATTTAATTCATCGACTTCATTCTTCCCAAAATCTGGCCAAGTTGATAAATATTCAGTCTGTTTTTCTAGAATAAGTACAAGTGACCGAAAAGCTCCAGCCTCTCATACCAAAACATTACTTTAAAATATAATTCTTCTCAATGCATAGGTTTTGGATAGGAAAATTCAAGTCGGATCAGGATTTTGTTCAAAGACACTTTTCATATGAAGGATTCTACTTATCTTACAAAAATTATATATTGAAATAAAATTGCTCTGTAACAGTTATAACTTTGTTGTTCATCTTCCAGACTATTGTCAGTGTAGAGAAGGCCAGCCTGTCCTGCCAGACAAACCTTTGTATGCTGAAGTTGGAAGATCATGACTGTCAGACAGTAATTGAGGTACAGTGCCAGCAAGTCCAGACTGAGAGGCAGCTAAAAAATACCAGCACCACGCAGACCATTAATGCTGCCCTCAGAAACTATGCATGTCAGACAGAGAACAGCAGCTACAACAGTTTGTCAGGCAGTCCTAGTATACCATCAACCCAAGGCCATGGACTTAATGAACAAATGTCAGCACAAGGCAGTTTACAAGTTCCAGAAGATCACATGAACAAGAATGCCACACATAAAATTGAAAGGGAAAACACGGGTATAAAGTGTATTAGGAAAGAAGAAAGTGACGTTGGATGCAGTAATACGGACAATTCTGCAACTCAGACCACAGTGGAAAGCAAGTTCATTGATATTGCCAGAGTCTTAAATGATACAAAACTAGATAATCAGTATGCAGATGAAAAATTTGAAGCTACCTCCAGGAAGTCAAAAATTTTAGGAAATATATCCGAGTTTTATTCCGTGAACTCACATAAGCCTCTTGCTAAGAATAACAAACTTGAGGCTGAAACTGAGCAGCATCCATCTCCTGTACATCATGTTGTGTCCTTAGCTACAAACATAACAAGTACTTCAGGGAACACAAATGACAATTTAAAAATTGTCATAGAAGATGAAGCACCAGAAGAATCAACAAATATCCATAATTCTCCAGATCAGTCATTGGCTAGTAATTTAAATGGCAGCTGTCATCAGAATGATGATATGGCAGTGACCTATTTGACTACACTTGGATGTGCTGAGAACAGTCATCTCAGTTCAGGAGATGGAGTTAATGAAGAAGAGAGCTTAAAAGATGAAACTTTTACTCAGGATACAGAAAGCCCACAGGAAAAGGAAGACAGAAAGGAAGAAGAGGACGAAATGATTGCCCCCTCACAACCAAGCATTTTCTCAGATGGATCTTGGGTGTTACTGACCGGCAAGAAAAGGGGCTTCATGGAAGGTGATAAATGTATCAGTGCAGATGAATCTCTGGTTTCAAAACCCAAATATTTCAAATCTGACATTGTAAACAAAACCAGGGATGAAACTTTTGTGGAATCTAGTTCAGATAAAAAGATTTTGCATCTTGCTAGTAGAATTACATATTCTCAGATTTGCAAAAGTGGTTCACATACAGCCAATACTATTGATACTGAAAATGTCACACAGTATGTTTCTTCTTATGACAGTGATCAAATTAGATTATTTGATGAAAAGGAAAATCCATGTGGAAAGGATAGTAAGATGTCAAAAATTGAACAGTCAACCTTGTATAACAAAATTTGTGTAGGTACTCCTTCTGCTTTGGATGAAAATTTGTCTTCTTTTATGACTCCAACAATTTACCTACAAAGCTGTAGAGAAACTAGACCTTCATTATCCACCAAAATGTCATCAGGATCACAGTCATCAGAGAAGGGTCATAGTTTCTCATCTATTGTTGGCTTCTCTCCTTTGCAACGAATACCACAGTATAGACTGTCGACAAAGAGGTCCATTGTAGCTCAAGTGTCATCTTTAGAGCAAAGTCCATGTTCAGTCTCATCACCTAGAATTTCAACCGCCACAAAAAGTTGTACTCCAAAACCATCTGCATACAGCACTCAAGATATTCCTTCACTTGATGTTAAAACAGAAAAACCAAAGGCTTTGCTGTCAAGGTTTGGTTTTCTGGACAGAAAAAGAAGTATATTTGATGAGGATTTTAATTTAACTTCAAACAAGGTTGAGTCAGTAGTACACACAGAAGCCCCCCATGTGTTGTACAGTCGCTTTCTGTCCAGTGTGAAGCCCCCAAAATCCTCAGGTGAGACAAAAGAATCCGTCAGATGCATTTCAGTGTCAGTCACTGAACCAGGTGTTTGAGATAGCTATAATCAGTGTCAGTCACTGAACCAGGTATTTGAGATAGCTGTAATGATCATTTTCTTTGTTCTAGTCAAATGTACATCTGCAAGAACCAATAATAAATTGAATAAAACATTAATATTAAAGCGTCAAATCTTATGTAATTTTCTCTAATTGGTTTGGTATCAGATGAGGGTGTTGACTCGTAGGAATCTACCACCCCCACCCACACTCCATATATTTGTATCCCGTGTATGGAAACTTTAGCCAATATGATAAGAAAAAATGAAAATATTTGGGGAATAAACATAGTTATTACAAGATATTTTCTTTCTCGGTATGCAGATGATGACTCATTCATTTTTGATGGTTGAGAGAAATTTCTGATGCATACTTGACATCTTTTATATTCAAAATTTTCTGGTCTTGGTACAACTATTGAAAGAATGAGTAATTTGGATTGGAAGTAAAATAAATATTGACAAGAAATGTTATGGAGAATATAAACTTACTTGGGCTTGTACTGAATTTGCTGCCTTAAGTGTAAAGTTTTCAGATAATCTCAGAGAAAAACTCTTAATTGTCCATCTAAAATTTGGGAAATTAAGAACGTGCTAATTCATTGGCACAAGAGGTCTTTAACTCCATTTGGAAAGATGACAGTGATAAAAAGTTCATCGATATAAAAAAAAATTAATCATCTTTTAATTAATTAATCCATCTAAGCAGTTTCTTAGTGAACTTAATACTCACGTTTACAAGTCTCATTGGTATGGGCCAAAGACCAAATCAAAAGAAACATTGCTCTGAAGGGGGATGAAACATGATAAATGTTCTAAATGCTTGGAAACTAATATGGCTTATAGAAGAATGGTTTTTGATGAGTCAGACAACTATTGGACAGTTGAGTTTGGCAGTAGATGGCTGTTGTACAGACAGAAGAACCATAAAGCATTTTATTTACTCTCTATTTAGGCCTTTGAATGTGTTAGTGTCTGCTTGAATTTTCACTGATTTCTAGTCAGAAAAGATGGAATATGATGCATATCATTCAGCAACTGTATCTGTGACATTGTATACATATCATTAGGCAGCTTATCTGTGACATTGTATACATATCATTAGGCAACTGTATCTGCGACATTTTATACATATCATTAGGCAACTGTATCTGTGATATTGTATACGTATCATTAGGCGGCTATATCATGTGACATTGTATATGTATCATTAGGCAACTGTATCTGTGACATTGTATACATATCATTAGGCAGCTGTATCTTTGACATTGTAGACATATCATTAGGAAGCTGTATCATATAACATTGTATAGTAATGATACAGCTGCCTAATGATGGACATGCATGGTATTGCATGCATACAGCCCAAAGATACAGCTGCCTAATGATATCATTAGACAGCTGTATCTTTGACATTGTATATATAAGTCTGTATAATAGATTGTAATTTGAGATAAAATAACATTTAAATATCAAAAGGGTAAATTCTGACAATGTTTCTAAAGATGTGTATATGACAAAAGTAAAAACTGTGTATATATATATATATATATATATATATATATATATATATATATATATATATATATACTTGATAGGCTGGTTGTCATTCTAGTGAGTATGTATGCCCATATATCCTTACATTGATATTTAATGTTTAGAAATACCAATACTTCCATATACATTTCAATGTTTTTTTATTGATACAAACAAATTTTCATTTTCTTTCCTGTTCTTTCTATCTTTTATCTTCTTCATTTTCATCTTGCAGTACCATAAAAAGATGATCTAGAATGGTTTACCCACTTGTGTGGGGTAGATTTGACAGTGGTGCACTATTGTGGCAGCCACTGACTATTTTAGAGAGGTGACCATCCTAAAAGCGTACTTTTGAACACAAAGTCACCAATCCCAATGGATTCTGGCCATGTAAAGTGGGGGGAGGGGGCTGCTGGTCGTGGTCGGGGGTCTGTTCAGGAGGTGGACCACTATAATACTTTATGACATTGGAAAAGATGACAGTCATTGGATTTGATGTGTATTGTCAAGACAGCCATTTTTACACACACTTAAGGAGAGGCTGTAACACTCCATAGTAACAACATGCTATGGTCTGTCTCTGTTGCATATAGTATTAACATCTCCTTTGTCTTGTTCCAGATAACTTCTCAGAAACAAACTCTACCAGTGAGTGCAGCAGTCCTTACAGTAATCTGACGCCCACAAAGGGAATACTTAAAGGTATCACCATGCATGTCCATCTTAATCACATCACCATGCATATCCATCTTAATCACATCACCATGCATGTCCATCTTAATCACATCACCATGCATGTCCATCTTAATCCCATCACCATGCATGTCCATCTTAATCCCATCACCATGCATGTCCATCTTAATCACATCACCATGCATATCCATCTTAATATCACCATACATGTCCATCTTAATCCCATCACCATGCATGTCCATCTTAATCCCATCACCATGCATGTCCATCTTAATCCCATTACCATGTATGTCCATATTAATCCCAACACCATGCATGTCCATCTTAATCCCATCACCATACATGTCCATCTTAGTCACATCACTACATGTCCATCTTAATCCCATCACCATGTATGTCCATCTTAATCCCATCACCATACATGCCCTTCTTAATCCCATCACCATGTATGTCCATCTTAATCATATCACTATCCATGTCCATCTTAGTCATGTCACCATACATGTCCATCTTAATCATATCACCATGCATGTCCATTTTAGTCACATCACCATCCCTGTCCATCTTAATCATATCACCATACATGTATATGTTGCATCACCATGCATGTCTATCTTAATCATATCACTATACATGTATATCTTAGTCACATCACCATGCAGGTCCATCTTAATGCCATCACAATGTCCATCTTAATCACATCACCATACATGTCCACCCTAATCATAGCCATTGTTTCACTCTTGCATCATTTCAGATTCCTTGTCTACACATTGAAATCCCATCTAGTTCCATCCCAACCCTTCTTTGAGCTGGAGGTTCAAAGCCCCTTTTTTAAGCTGGATATGAGGTTCAAACCCCAACTTTCGTCTGGATATGGGTTGAAACTCCCTTCTTTCAGCTGGATGTGAGGTTCAAACCCCCTTCTTTCAGTTGGATGTTAGGTTCAAACTCCCTTCTTTCAGTTGGATGTTAGGTTCAAACCCCCGTCTTTCAGCTGGATTATGAGGTTCAAACCCCTTCTTTCAGTTGGATGTTAGGTTCAAACCCCCGTCTTTCAGCTGGATTATGAGGTTCAAACTCCCTTCTTTCAGTTGGATGTTAGGTTCAAACCCCCATCTTTCAGCTGGATGTGAGGTTCAAACTCCCTTCTTTCAGTTGGATGTGGGGTTCAGATCCCCTTCTTTCAGCTGCATGTGGGGTTCAGACCCCTATTGTTTTATGTTTGTCTCCCCAATAACATCCCTTGATAAATAAAGATGAAAGGTGTTAGAATGATATATAAAATAAAAGGTAAACTGGTAGGCAAATAATAATAAACCCTTAAAATATGCTAGATGTCTGTTAAAATACTTAGCTTTCATTCTGAATCTTGATTATGTGAACTTTGACTCAAAGGTTTGAAGTTATATAGCTGTTGCCATTTCAATCTGATTTGAATTCTGCTTTACAGATCATCTGACTTCCAGAACATCCAGTCCAAAGAAAGTGCATTTCTCTTCCCCACTAGAATCTACAGTTCAGCATCAGGTATTGCAAACATTTTTATATAGATCTCATCAATATACATGACATAATTCCCATGTCTTGTGTAGATCTGATCAGTGCACATGTCTAATTTCCCATGTCTTGTGTAGATCAGATCAATGCACATGTGTAATTTCCCTGTCTGGTGTAGATCTGATCAATGTACATGTCTAATTTCCATGTCTGCTTTCCCTGTCTGGTGTAGATCTGATCAATGAACATGTCTAATTTCCCTGACTGGTGTAGATCTGATCAATGCACATGTCTCATTTCCATATCTGGTGTAGATCTGATCAATACACATATCTAATTTCCCTGTCTGGTGTAGATCTGATCAATACACATATCTAATTTCCCTGTCTGGTGTAGATCTGATCAATACACATATCTAATTTCCCTGTCTGGTGTAGATCTGATCAATGCACATGTCTCATTTCCATATCTGGTGTAGATCTGATCAATACACATATCTAATTTCCCTGTCTGGTGTAGATCTGATCAATACACATATCTAATTTCCCTGTCTGGTGTAGATCTGATCAATACACATATCTAATTTCCCTGTCTGGTGTAGATCTGATCAATGCACATGTCTCATTTCCATATCTGGTGTAGATCTGATCAATACACATGTCTAATTTCCCTGTCTGGTGTAGATCTGATCAATGCACATGTCTAATTTCCCTGTCTGGTATAGATCTGATCAATGTACATGTGCAATTTCCCTGTCTGGTGTAGATCTGATCAATGCACATGTCTAATTTCCCTGTCTAGTGTAGATCTGATCAATGCACATGTCTAATTCCCATGTCTGGTGTAGATCTGATCATTGCACATGTCTAATTTCCATGTCTGATGTAGATCTGATCAATACACATGTCTGATTTTTTCACATACTTTCAACAAGGATTAAAAAAGCATTCTGTGTTTAATTTATAACTTATTTAAATGTTGACAATTTGTCCATGTTTTAGCCTTGGTCTCCAGTGCTTGAAGGGCATTGCACTGTAATGTGCTCATGTCACCACACACACACATACACCATGCTGATCTTTCATTGCTAGCCATTTTGTAGGACTATCAAGGCCTTTTTGAAAGCATGTACCTCTTCTAAGTAGCCACTAATATAGTAAAATAGTTTTTATTCTGTGGCCATTAGATTCAGGTTTGACTTCCATGCCTACTGACTAAAAATAGAACCATATCACCCTTATTCTTTTACATTTTTCAATCAAGGTTTTTTGGTATAAAATGTAATGCACAAAAATATTAACCTTTCACCAGTTGTCACACATCAAGTTTTGTATAAAATGTAATGCACAAAAATATTAACATTTCACTAGTTTTGCCCTGCAGACATCCAACATGGTATAGTTGGTCCTAAATGAGAATAGTGCCCCACAGACATCCAATATGGTATTGTTGGTCTTAACTGAGAATAATGCCCCTTAGACATACAATATGGTATAGTTGGTCCTAAATGAGATAATGCCCCACAGACATACAATATGGTATAGTTGGTCCTAAATGAGAATAGTGCCCCTTAGACATACAATATAGTATAGTTGGTCCTAAATGAGATAATGCCCCACAGGCATACAATAGTATAGTTGGTCCTAAATGAGAATAATTCCCCACAGATATCCAACATGGTATAGTTGGTCCTAAGTGAGAATAATGCCCCTCAGACATCCAACATGGTATAGTTGGTCCTAAGTGAGAATAATGCCCCTCAGACATCCAACATAGTATAGTTCGTCCTAAGTGAGAATAATTCCCCTCAGACATCCAACATAGTATAGTTCGTCCTAAATGAGAATAATTCCCCACAGACATCCAGCATGGTATAGTTGGTCCTAAGTGAGAATAGTGCCCCACAGACATCCAACGTGGTATAGTTGGTCCTAAGTGAGAATAATGCCCCTCAGACATACAATATGGTATAGTTGGTCCTAAATGAGAATAATGCCCCTCAGACATACAATATGGTATAGTTGGTCCTAAATGAGAATAATGCCCCTCAGACATACAATATGGTATAGTTGGTCCTAAGTGAGAATAATGCCCCTCAGACATCCAAATATGGTATAGTTGGTCCTAAATGAGAATAATGCCCCTCAGACATACAAATATGGTAGCATCATGAAAATATTGTATGCACTACTTCTTAAAGCATAGCCATATTAACATGGCACTTTTACTAAAGGCTTAGTATAATGTGTTGTTAATCATAATGAAAATGATTCCAATCAGGTCTCCAATGTGGCCACTAGCCTGTACAGTGGTGTTTATGAAATAACTCATTAAAACTCATTACAGCTACTTCTTCTGTAGGGATGGTCATGAATTTTTTTTGAAAGTTTCTTTCTTGCAATATGCATTTCCTATATTATAGGAATGCTGATCCAACCAACAAAATGGATGCCTTGATGACCATCTTTAAAATCTTTTTTATGGTACTTCTCCTGAACATATCAATATGGGGTTTTCTCCAGAAGACTTAAATTATCTTGCTGGTTCTGTGCAAAACTGATGACTATCTGACCTCCAACATGGCACCATAGTGGTCATCTATAAAAATGTACTCTTCTTACATTAATGGTGCCCATGACATGATTTTTTCACAAACATATTTCCAGTATGTCCTTTGAAATGAATGAAATTCATGTAGATCTATTTATCAACATATCTGCACTTTTTCAAGGGACCTAAGCCTAATTAACCTTGGGGGTCAAGTCGAAGGTCATTCCTTGTAATTTATTACTTCATTAATTTGCAAACACAGTGACTTGTACAAATTGAGTTTAGTCCAGACTTTATATTTAGTTGTATTTCAATAAACAAGTTTATAGTCAGCAGTCTGATATTAATTTTAAGGTCAAAGGTCTTGTCTTGGGATTTTACCTATTATGACTTAAGCTTTACAGCACAAATGAGCATGAATGGAATTGTAACAATCTCAACTTGTGTCCATACCAGAAGAATATTTTGAATGATGACAGGTCATTAACTTGGGATCGGTTAACCAAATATTGTATATGTGTCCATCTTGATATTTAATAGAAGACTGGAAAAAATGAAGGACAGAAGAAAAAGACTTATTGTGGACTTCTTAAAACAATGCTGCCAGTAGAGGATCAGTTACTTTGAGTGAATCTTGTTTTAATTTTCTGCAAAAGCTTGTGTGATGGTTTTGTCCAGTACAAATTTTTTGTTGCTACTGCTAAACTAAACAGGAGGATTGCCATGAAACTTGACACACACATTTGTCCCAACATCTAGCTGGTCCTAAATGAAAAAAGTTGCCCCATTGGTAACCTTGAACATCTTTTTATTGTACTTCTCTTGCATGGATAGTTATATTGAGATATGGTGTTCACATCTTGGGCATTCAGAGCAGCCATCATGGAAGCCATCATGGAAGCCATCATGAGCATTATGTTATAGCTCTTCCTCTTTAATATGATCATTAGTGCTAAATATTTATTATGTCTGTTTGGTCCTAAATGTAAGTGGTACCAGTGCAACTTCCAACCTGGCAGCCATGATGGCCATTTTAAAAATGTTTACATTCCTACTTAATGGATTTTCATATCAAGACATGGGATTTTCACTAAAAGACTTATGATCTCTAGTTATGCCCCAAATAAAGTGTAGGTACAACTTCCAAGATGGCCCTCATGGTGGACATTTTGAAAATCTTGCTAGACATTCTTCTGAATGGATGTTCTTAATTGACTTTCTGTGATCTCTAATTGGTTCTCAATGAAAATGAGTCCTCTCAGGCATCCAATATGGCCACCATGTAAGCCGTTATGAGAATCTTGTTATAGCTCTTCCTCCTGAATAGATGATCATATCGATACGAAATTTTCTATAAGAGACTTCTTATGATGTCTAGTTCGTTTTAGGTAAAAAGGGTACTAATCAGTTCTTTAGTATGACGACAGTGATGTCCAGCTTGAAGATATTGTTATCACTGCTCTTTAAGAGATGATCATATTGACTTGGGAGTTTTACTAAATCATATATATATATATATATATATATATATATATATATATTTTGTATGTGTGTTAGTACATGTGTTTGTCCTGATCTTCAGGCTCAGGAGCAGACAAAGGTCAGCCTTGAGAAAGTTGTACCGTCCACTGAGGATCCCAGCTATCCACCACCAGACCAACAAACACCAATTGATGAGACAACTTAATATATCTTACTGTTAAATCATAAATCTGTATTCCACACCTATGAAGGCAATCTTGGTCTTAATTATAATTAATTAGAAATATATTTTCAATGACATTTATGATCAAAGACAGTTGAATTAGTTCAGATCCTGAGACAATAGTTTGAACACAAGTCTGTGCTTCAGAAAACATGTAAATGTAGCAAACCATTTTTGATTATTATTCATTCATGAATTAACAACAATAAAAAGAGTTATATAAAAATTGGAGACAAAACTCAATTGGAAAGTACAATATTGATGTTTGAGTACAGTTAATGTCACAAATGTACATGTTTTCAAATTAGATGGAACAGACCAACTCACAAAAGAACATGGAATATGTATCTGTTTTAAAATGCTAATTAAAGTGAAAGTGGCTAATTATTTCAGTTTTTTAAAATATTTTAATCCCAAGGGCAAGTTAACAACAGATATTTGAACTTGAACCCTTGTCAAGCAAGATGGCATTCGGATCACTGCATTTGAAATTTATAAAGTGGCAAATCCATGTTGATCCGATTGAATGCAGAGCAAAGAATGAACGTGAAGTTTACCAACAGCAGAATGTTGTAGTGATGGATTTAATTTTGTTTGAATATGTCCTAATTACAAGGAATTATGATAGATGTTTTTTTATGCGTATAAATTTGTTTCCATACTGGTCTTCACCAATCAGGCTAGGATGGATCAGCTTTATTACCATTTGTATCATGCAAAATTCCCTTTCAGGGTTTTACTGGTCTAAAACTAATTTTCAGAAATGTTATGGAAATGTATAGTAAAAGAAATAACAGTATATAAATACAAGTAATGTGAGAGTTTATCTAAGCATAATGTTGTTTGAAAGTAGTATACAATTGTTCCAACTCACAACAGCTTATTATTTTTGTATTTACATGTATTGTAGTCTTTTGGGAAACAAAATCCCTTATGTTTTATTTTATTAAATGCAGCCATTTTTCTGTGATGTAGGTTTTTAAATAAATGTTCTATGTCATTCTGTTTAATAATGTTTGTACACAAGACCCATGCTGGAAACCAACAGACCGAAGATGAAAAATTATACATTCTTTTCTCTTTTTGTATCCGAAGAAATACTGTCCTAAATTACACGATCTTCATTTATATTTAATATGGCAGCAAACAGTTGATCTCTTTTGCTTCCTTCTTTTATAACAGTTAAGTTTTGAATTGGTCTTTACTATAATGCTTCTGGACAAAAAAAAATAATTAAACCTTACTCATGTCTTTCTTTCATTTCTCACCATCAAAATATTACTTGGACATATGCACCTGTGGCTTTCATTAGCTTCAAGGGAAATTTAACCTACATTCTACATGTTAAGATCCAAATTTTCAATGGTTCATTCATCATAATAAATTTGGTCCTAATTGGTACTAGTTTGAACTCATTGGTACACATGTTATAGCAATAGTTGTATTTTTGTATCTATTCATATTTCTATCTTTTATAATTGTTGAACTCATTAATGTTTAAGTTTAAAGATTTTTGCTCCGTTTTAAGTAATTTACACTTTATCTTTTATCTTGCAGTATAAGCATTGTCAGGTGTTGATGTTTATGTACATGTATGCATAAAGATCTTGAGCTTAGTAATTGTTAGTTGGTTTTGGCAACACCGTTAAGACATCATTAGCTTCATCATGTGCAGGAGCAGGCAGCTAAGTGCCATGTCAGAAAACGCTGCAAGGCAACCGACCCAGGCTGGTCTGAGTGTCTATCAAACCCATGTTCTGCAAGCTACAAGTTCAGCGCTTTACCAGCTAAGCTGTCAAAGCTCCCTTGCAAACTGTTGGAGTCCATTCAGACAGTAATGTGTATCGGTAAGAAATGTGGTGTTCGAGTCCATTTATGATGTGTTGGGTTGTTATATACCCTCTTAAGACCAAATGTTTTATATCACATGCCAATGCACTTGTTCAAAGCCTCCCACATAGTTACCTTGTTTTCATTTTCTGAGCAGTGTTTTCTTAATTTGTGTTACCCTTGTTGTGTTTCAGTAAAATTGTTGCACCAAATAGTTTATCTTGTTCTCATTCATTGAATTTTTAGTTAGACTGAGATATTTCTAAACTTGTGGTTCCGTGCATTCAGTTGGGCATTCAGTGATCACTGCATCAAATAGTTTCAAGGAGGAAGTATTTTGTCAATATGCACAGAAATCAGGAAAAATTTATGATACTAATTCTACATCTATGAACTTGATGCTTGAAAAATTAATCATGTCTTTCCTATTTGTCACAGTGCCTTGTTCATATTTTTTAAAATAATGGTTGAACACAACTTAAAGTTGTTTTTTTTGCTTGGTTTAAATTTTATTTTGAAAAAAAAATGTATTCTCTTTTAAAGTAATTTTTGCTTCACCTAATAATTTGTGAGCACACGCCCAGTGGCTACAAGAATAATAACTTTTCTCAGACTCTGCTCTAAATTCTGATGTTTAATTGACTGACATGTAAGTCACGGGATTGTTTTTGTAATCTCGAGGATATGGTCGTCATCCATTAGGTTTTTTCTGTGACAAAAGTTCATCGCAGCAAGCAAGACAACCAGATATAAAGAGTGTTGGATATGACACTTTGGCATTGGCATTAATATCAGTATTGATAGATTAGACAAAAGCTAAGGTAATTTAATGAATGAAATATTCACAATTTTGCACGTCCAGATATTGTCAAAGTCAGCTTCTTTTGAAAGTGGTTTTAATTATAAACACGGCCTTGAAAGTATTTCAGATGTATATTTTTCTTTGTGTAGTTCTAAATTCTATAAAACCCACAAGCAGTGCTTTGTTGCTTCAATGTTCGAAAGAGCTGTACAGAGAAGAACTGGTCTTTGACCTATCGGATGAGCCATTTTTCTGTGGAAAAAAATATAAATGCCTAGTTTTTATCATGGTAAAATGAACAGAAAAATGAACAAGGTACAGTGTTTGCAGTGAAAGTAATCACTAACAACAACTAATGAATTTGCATAAATAAAATTTTGAACAAGTGCCTTTTAGTGATCCATATATGGAATAAATATGACACAGCAAACAGTAGGAAGCACTGACTTCAATTCTTAGATTCAGGAGTAATAATTAAGGCCAATATGAGTAGTATCTTTTGTGTCACCATCGCCAGAGGTTCATTCTTATTGGCAAAAGATGACTTAAAATGGATGTTGATCATGCCTAAAAATGGCAAAGATGACTTAAAATGGACGTTGGTGAGGCCTAAAAATGGCAAAGATGACTTAAAATAGACGTTGGTGAGGCCTAAAAATGGCAAAGATGACTTAAAATGTATGTTGGTGATGCCTAAAAATGGCAAAAGATGACTTAAAATGGATGTTGATCATGCCTAAAAATTGTAAAGATGACTTAAAACGGACGTTGGTGAGGACTAAAAATGGCAAAGATGACTTAAAATGTATGTTGGTGATGCCTAAAATTATTGATGAATGCAGTAAAACACTATCAAGTAGAAGGAAACTTGTACGAATGTGTTGGAGATGTTAGGGAAGCAATCAGCTGTTAACTTCTGTATTAAATGACACCAGTGAATGGTTGTGCTAAATGATGGTATATGATTCATGCAAGAACTACATGGCACTAGCCGTGAAGAAGTCCGAATTTTCCACACTTCATTCATGCATCGTTCCAGACTTAGATAATAAAAGGGAAGTCACAGATAAAAACAGTCATGACCCATGTTGGCTACCTAAAAGGAATCTTTACTAAGTGATGTAAACATTATCAGTCAACTTGAATCTTTAATAAGGGGGAAATACATTATCAGTCTCCTTGAACCTTTCCTGAGGGGGAAATACATCATCAGTTCACTTGAATCTTTACTGAGGGGAAAATACATTATCAGTCTACTTGAATCTTTACTGAGGGGAAATACGTTATCAGTCTGTTTGAATCTTTACTGAAGGGGAGATACATAATCAATGAACTTGAGTCTTTACTAACGAGGAAATACATTATCAGTCTGCTAAAGAGTAATGTTCAATAGGTCAAATGCCCTTGAACAGCACAACTAATTATTGCCTACTTTACATACAAAACTACGTTTAAAACTGTCAAATTGTTGACGATCTCTTCTAATTGCAAACGGAAATGCAGACTTATTTCAAATCTGTATAATTCTGTCCAGGTGAAGGGGCCGATAAAAGATTTACATCTTATACCAGTCCAGGTTAAATTTGCATGCATTGCAAATCTCTATCCAAAATGGAGGCATCTGCAAGTTTTACAAATGATGCCAGTCTGCCATCAAATATGGATACCCGTACTGAAATTAGAAAAACATTTAAATGACTTCATCTCCAAAACTGCCTAACAAACGATGCCGATCCACCATAAACCATGGCCACCACCACGACAAAATATAAAACCTATCCTGCGTCAATCAGTAATTGCTATTTTGAACTAAAAAACCACTAGACCATTTCAACCAGTCTTTGCAGGGAGTATCTTAATAGTTGAGACCTTTCAGATTTATACAACTCGTACCAATACGTCATCAAATATGTCTGCTGTTGCTAAAAGTAAAAAAAAAAATATTGAAATAGCGTCTCAAAAACCATTAGATTTTAACCCAACTTTAATAGAAAGCGTATTTGCATGAAGTTTGTAGAAATGATGATCCTCCATTAGATATTGCCACCATTGCTAAAATTAGAGAAAACATCAATGACTTCTTTATAAAAAAAAAAAAACTGCTAAATAGAATTTGACAAAACTTGACAGAAAGTGATGCCTATCTGCTATCAAATATGGCTGCCGTTACTAAAAATAGAAGAAAAACTGCAGCTTTCAAGAAACTGCTTGGCAGAATTTGACAACATTTGACAAAAGGCATTCTGACATTAAATGCATTCAAATTTATACAAATGATGCTGATTTCCGTCAAATGTGGACACCGTCGCTAAAAATGGAAATCCGTTCAATGTCTGCTCAAAAAGCAACAAAATGTGATAACATTTTACAGAAAGTATTCTGATATGAAGGGTTTTAAAGACTTTACAAATGATGCCAATCCGCCATTAAATTATGGCCGCTGTTACTAAAGATAGAAAGACCTTTCATAACCTCCAAATAACTGCTTAATAGAATTAATCAAATTTTACAGAAGGCATCCTAGATTGAATGCTTTCAGATTTGTACAGTTGATACTGTTCCGCCGTCAAAATATGGTTGCCATTGCTAGAAGTATTAAACATTTGCACAGCTGTAAAATCCTGATCAGAATTTGATCAGTTGTATCAAAGCTAGGGAAACCTTTAAACCAATGTTTTGATAATACATGTATACGCAAATGTTTTAATAATATATGCAATCTACAGCGTTGAAGAAATTTAAACAGAAACATGAACTTTTTTATTTGAGCAAACAATGAACCTTTTGTTGTAGTCATTAACGTTTACGTTTAATTTTCTCTTGGTTCTTTTCCTTCACTATAACAACAGTTTTGGTTTAAACGTATTTTATTGCCATAAATGTTTGCAAATGGGGTCAGGCTACATGTTCTCACAACTTGGAATAAGCCCTTCCCCTACAGTCGATAGGAAATTTACATGAATAGCTGATGTAAATTCATATGATTTCATATAATTATAAGAAGAGATACACGATTCAGGTAAGATAGTTGAGAAAGAGAGATCAATACATTAATAAACTTGTGATCGATTTATGGTCGTTGAAGAAGTTAATTATGTAAAACGTTTCGTATCTTTAATATATGTTTGGAACAAGTCAAATAAATGAATATTAATGCTGTAAAGTCAGATGATTAACAAATATTCACTGCAAGATAATTTTTTTTGAACAATTATAACGGATATAATATATTCATTTTTATCTATAAATCAGAGTAAGAATACGTTTGGAAACTATCTGAGGGCCAAATTTGTTTTCAAACGAATATCAGACATCCTCACCCCACCCCACGTAAATTAAATTTTCGGTCATTTAGATTGAGGTCAGGTCAATGATTTCTTTTAAATTTTATTACATTCACAATCCCACACATTCTTACACGTACATGAATCAAACGTTTATAAAGCGTCATAAACATTAATGTTACTGTTTAACTACGTAAATGTTTGTCCACTCGTTGTGCGAAAAGGCGAAAGTTAAATGTAATGGAATACATGTCTTGTTCTCGCTGGTATCTCTAGCTTATAAACCGTACAAAGAAGGAAGAACTAAAATTCAAGTTCATGATAATTCACATATAAATCCATTGTTGCAAACCAATGTAATTCATGATTGAAGCTTGTGCAATACGATTAAAAGGACGTAGTTTTATAGCTACAATAAATACATTAGTTATATAGCTACATTAAAATATTAATTCGAACCCTGTATGGTATAATCATTATAGTGAAAATATTCCGTTCAGTGTTTTACAGCATTTTATGAACCTCTCAACAGCCATTTTCATCCAGTGCCACCTATTCAAATACCACTGTAATTTCAAAACATGTGCATCTGCGTATATACGGACTAGAAGTGTGCTCACTGAAACAGGAGCAGCTGCCTTTGCTGAAGACTACACCAGAGACTTAAATGTTACAGATGTCTCTGATTACACCAAGTAGACCTGACCGAAAACCAAAATACAACATTTGCACCGTATGTCTCAGATTTCTACATCATTTCCATTGAGATGAAATTGTAGTATTGAATATGAATATACTAATAAGTAACGATCGGCGCACTTGACAGTACTACGCAAATAAACTAATTTCCAAGTCTAAGGTAGTGTATTGAACAGATCTGAAGCCATCTGTCTCATAGCTCTCGCCACATAGTTCAGAATACTGCAATAGATGCCAGTTTCGAAGATGTGGTAATCCAAGAACTGCCTTTTCCATAACCATTCTCGAATTTCTGCATTTCATTGACTCCAAATCAGTATGTAAATCAGCAAATGTGGTCACAGACTTTAGTATTCGGTCACATATTTTAGTATTTAAGCCCATTGCGGGGAATTGATCTCATTCCGGGTCAGCACAATCAAAGGCAAATACTGGCCGATAGTAGAAATAAATGAATTTTTCTCCTAATATAAGCCACTTGGTCAGAATAGCATGCCTGCATTTGCAAAAACTTCCTTTGTTACAGCAATAAAACAAATTTTACAGTTATAATCGGAATGTTTTCTACAACAGTGACATCGGAGTTTTGAGAGTCTTCCGAATAACATCTCAAACATTTTCAATCTTTTAGAATATATTTTCAATTTCATTTCGTGAGACACATTTGCAAATACTGGTGACTGCTCCAAGTCAAAGGATTTCCTCTTGATGGCTAGTTCTATACTTTCGTCTCGAAGACGTGGTAGGTTGTATTTATCCGCGGCATTGAGAATGGTGACCAGTCCGTGCACCAGTGGTTTTTCAGACTTCTTACATCGTGCTACTAAATGGTCCTCGCACTTTTGAATCAAGTCCCCTTGCTTGAATTCTGCGGCCAGTTGAAGGACTTTGTGAACATTCTCATCTGAAATCAAGGCATGTAGAAAGAGTCAATTATATCAACCCATCGTCACACCGTGTCAGTTACATCGACCCATCGTCATACTATGTACACCGTGCCAATTACATCGACCCATGGTCATACTATGTACACCGTGTCAATTACATCAACCCATCGTCATACTACGTATACCATGTCAATTACATCGATCCATCGTCATACTATGTACACCGTATCAATTACATCAACCCATCGTCATAATATGTACACCGTGTCAATTACATCTACCCATCGTCATACCATGTACACCGTTGTCAATTATATCGATCCATCGTCATACCATGTACACCGTGTCAATTACATCTACCCAGTCATACGATGTACACCGTGTCAATTACATCTACCCATCGTCATACCATATACACCGTGTCAATTACATCTACCCATCGTCATACCATGTACACCGTGTCAATTACATCTACCCATCGTCATACCATGTACACCGTGTCAATTACATCTACCCATCGTCATACCATGTACACCGTGTCAATTACATCGATCCATCGTCATACCATGTACACCGTGTCAATTACAACTACCCATCGTCATACTATGTACACCGTGTCAATTACATCTACCCATCGTCATACTATGTACACCAATTACATCAACCCATCGTCATACTATGTACACCGTGTCAATTACATCCACCCATCGTCTACTATGTACACCATATCAATTACATCTACCCATCGTCTACTATGTACACCATATCAATTACATCAACCCATCGTCATACTATGTACACCGTATCAATTACATCGATCCATCGTCATACTATGTACACCGTATTAATTACATCGATCTATCGTAATACTATGTACACCGTGGTCATGGAAACATTACTTTAGTACTTGAGCAGTATAACTTTATAAATCAACAGACAGTGAATGGCAAGAATGCGTTCTACTGACTGCTTCGATAAATACATTTTTTTACCTGCCCTAAGTTTAAGTAAAATTCAAATTTCGATGTATTGGCTCACCCTACATAGGAAGCCTATATGGCATTCTCAACTTGTAACAAAGGACAGTTAGGCTTGAACTTGATAACCCTTTGTCTCTGTCTGGTCCTCGTTTTAAAACGAGGATCAAACAGATACAAAGAAAAATGAAAATTGGTGGTAGTCAAATGTCAGAAGTGTTCCAACAGAGGCCATCAAGACTATCATAACCATCTCAGTCTTTTATTATCATAATATTAGCTTGCATAAAGTATGTAAGATACTATTACATGTGTAATGCAATTCATGACAGAAGCTTGTGTAGTATGGTTGGTTGCTTGTGTTTTTGTTTATGAAAAAGGCTAGCAAGAACTTGGAGCACACGTGACTCAAAACTCCACCATATGAGAAATGCTGCCAAAAGCGATCTGCAAATATAGGCGACCCAAAACAGGGTCATGCAAACGAACTTTCTTTTATTCAGCTCTAATGTAATGGAATAAAGTGCCAATTACGATCCTCAACCAGGACCGTAGAGAGCGATCACGACCCTGGGGTAAGAAACACCCGGGCCTCTCCTAGTTCTTGTTCAAACATAACTTTCGTTTATAAAATTAAAAGTGTTGTTCGGCCCGGGTCCCCTTAGGGGCCCGGGCCCCAGGGATATATCCCCAGTTGCCCACCCCCACCCCCCCGTCGACCCCGTCCTCAACTCATCAATGACCATTATTTCTAAGCACACATTGAAACCAAATAATCTTTGCAAGAATGAGCCAATAATTATTGACATTATCAATGATATCTTTGATCTGACGCTGCGTGTGCTTGAGTCATTTTATTAATGCTGATTTAATCTTGTAACTCATGTAATTTTAACTGCTTTACAAATCGATTTTAGCTTGTAACTCGTGAAATTTCAACTACTTTACAAATCGATTTAAAACTTGCAACTTGTGTAATTTTAACTACTTTGAAAATCCCTTTAAACTTGTAACTCGTGTAATTTAAACTACTTTACAAATCTATTTTTGCTTGTAACTCGTGTAATTTTAACTACTTCACAAATCAATTTAAAACTTGCAACTCGTGTAATTTTTAACCGCTTTACAAATCGATTCTAGCCATTCATGATCTCAGCATCTGTTTTGTTTCTGTGGGTGGGGGTATATTTTTTTCTGTTACATTTTGTTTAATCATATATTTACAAAATCTTACTGTATTTGTATTACAACAAAATATAATGTGCTTGCTTGCTTGTGTATTTTGTATATAAAAGGCTAGCAACAAACGTTAAAGTTTAAGCTAACTAACTGAATTCTTTGACTTTCTTAAGTGAAACTATACTTACTTTGAATGTATTTACCACATCGAATAACATTTTGTTCGTACAGTAATGTGTAGGGTACCCGGCCTGGTTTTGAACTACCCGGAAATACCCGGCCAGGCCGGGTTTTCAGATATAAACTTTGATCTTGCCAGGTCCGGCCTCACACCAACCCCGGTTTTTGTGGTTGTCGGTAATAAACTAGTTATTTAAAGAACCTTTCATGGTTGACAAAAATGGGGGTGAGAGAGGGGAAAAATTTCCCTCCCCGTCTCCCTCCCTCTCTCTCACACACACACACACACACACACACACACACATATATATATATATATATATATATATATATATATATATATATATATATATATATATATATATATATTCACAATACTATGTTACCCTCAATAAATACAGTATTCCTCCTCCTCCTTCTTCTTCTTCTTCTTATTATTATTATTATTATTATTATTATTATTATTATTATTATTTTCAATGATTTCAAATATTTAGAAAAATATATTATTTATATCGAGCTGAGAATTTTTAGTAGGCAATAAAGAATGAAGCTTTTTTTGCTCAACGCTATTTCAAATATAAATGCATATGATTGGAACCCAAATTACAAGAATTCATCTCAACTGGCTAAGATGAATCCTTTGCAGTTTTATTTGGATGTAGATGGGAATTTTACAAGCGAGAACGTTATTGGAGTTTGAATGTTACTTTCTTCAATCCTTTTTTATATTAAAAATATTTCTGCAAACTGCACAATACTTTCTGAACAGAAAATGCAAGACTTTTTACTACTTTATGTCTATATTAACATGAGTATTACAAATCATTTTACCACCTTTTCTTTGAGGTATATTTTTCAAAGTTTAACTGCATCTGCTTTCGTCACAGCTATGTTATCTGTTATTTTAGTTAAATATAGTATTTTCCTAAAATTTTAATTTTATGTTTTTTTTTTAAATTTTATATTTAAGATATTTTACACATAGTTTATAATGGAATAAATTCGTTTTGCATAAAAAAAAAATTCTCAAATTGTTATGCATTTACTGTAAAGAAAAGGAAAGAACATAAAATAAATTTTGCAGAAATATTATCTAAGCCTGCTGATTTGGTCTCAACTTGATTTGTTACTAGTGGTAAATTTTTGTAGGCATACGGGGCTTATTGTAAGCTTGTACACCTCACCGGTAAATATATGACAACTTTAACGAAACATCTGCTAATGTCGCACTGAAAAAGGTTATTGCTCAACAGCTGGCCAACATAATAGTCGTTGTAGTGGATTCCACATAGAGCTGGCCGTCATAACAGTAGTTGCAGTGGAATCGACATACAGTTGGCCAATCTAATAGTCGTTGAGATGGAATCGACATACAGTTGGCCAACACTATAGTCGTTGTAGTGGAATCGACATACAGTGGAATCCGCACGTGTTGGGTGAATACCCTGACTTTAAAGATGTTGGGATCTATTGTTTTTAACCCCTAAAAAATCCGGCCTACGTGTACTTCGTCATTCTAACGTTACTTTACGCGCACCAAGGTTCTAACTTTGGTATCAATCAAATTGCAAAAGGAAATGTTGGATACGCTTATCACATGGATGTAATGCTCTGTTTCAGTTAATTTATACTGACTTGTTTTGACAGCACTTTGCCCGATTTGCCCTTGCTCCTTGTGTACGGGTATTTTGGGATAGGTGTTGTACGCAATTGACTTTATTATCGACAAATTCATTGTTATATTTATATCCAAACCATATAATAGAACGTTTGTGAACCTTGGGCTCCATGTATATCTTTTATAAGATTTAAATTACCACGTTCGCGGTATTCAGTAGTACAAAGAATGACAACAGAACTGGTTCAAAAATTATGGTGATAAACAGGCTCACGCATATGTCCTTGGCTCATCGCCCTTGGATAGGCAATCAGACCGTCCCCCTCTTTGATATCACCCTACTTCAGGCAAAAACTGTTCTTCTGGTGTTTACAGAAAGTGGCAACTCTTGACTGAATTATGCACTTGTTTAAAATGGATCAAGACTAGGGACATGATTTTAGGAAAATAAGATAAGCCAACAAGAACATGTCCTCAAAGGTCCTTTAAATATATGCAATTAATTTTATCAAAGTTGAGTGAAAACTTGTGATTATAATATTAGCCACTTGGCCATGTAACAGTTTTAAAACTGGCATATGGATCGATATAGAGTTTAACTGATGTAAATTGAGTGGTCGATAACAAGGTGTGATTGAGTTAAGAATATAATTTGGCATAACTGGGGTGACTAATATATTAAGGATAGTCTGTAATTAGCACCATGTATATGTTTCTCCGAATTTGGCACAATAAGCAGAACTATTGCATGGCATATAAATTTTATATCATTGTTGATTAATTAACTGATTGTGCTTCATCACTGTTTTAACAAGTGACCTACGTCATCACAATTCTATTCCAATTTCAAAACAAGAAAATAGCCTTAATAGGAACATTTTTAGTATACAGTTTTAGTTCTTAATGTGAAATAAAGGATGAGGGTAGATTGAGATCCCTATAAAACAAGTTTGGTAAGAGAGGTGTAATATTCTCTCCTGACAAAATATTTAAATAAAACACCATTCATTTCATTTCTTCATTACTGAAATTTAAGATCTACTACTGTAAAAAAAAAATGTAATTCTACCTGTCCGATAAAACATTTATGCACTTTTCTAGCTCTACGAGCCTAAACGAGTCGAGAAATTAGATAGACAAAAATTAAAAACCGGCTGCTACTATATCTCTCTTTTGTGTGAATCAATATTAATGATATAACAGATTTAGTTTCATTGTGGGGGAGGCAGGTTGTTTTATTTTTCTAACAATAAGATAAGCGAAAAAATAAAGAATACGAGTGGATTAACATGCTACGTACCAGATATTTTCAGATCTTCCAAGGGCTGTGATCTCCTATACAGCAGCTTGTTTCTGGTATCTGAGCTCAGGCTGAAAAACTCTGGAATCTCCTCGAGCTCGCAGCATTGTTGCACTTTGGAGACACGTTCAAAAGCCGCTTCGTAGAGACTAGGTAATGTGTAGAGTTCCGCCGTCAGTAGCAACAGCACTAATTCTTTGTGGGATGCTTCATCGCCATTGCACTTGTTGAGGAGGTGAGTGAGACACTTCTGCCTCAATAGGTCCACTTGGTATTCCTCCGCCAGACCCAGCACAGAAAATACGTTCTCGTCTGAAATCAGAAAAGATGAAATTTCATTTATCATTAGACCCACTCATATCCATGACCACTGGTTTCATTATTTCGTTGAACATATGTTGCAGAGAGAGAGAGAGAAGAGAAGGTCACTTTTCATGACTACCTTGACCATTTCCCTCAAGTGTATTACCATTTAAGTGAGTAAATCTTTAGATTTCACACATGGAACAAGTTGCTAGAGCTAATGTATAAGGATCATTCTTATAAATGCAGCTGCGTGCTACGTCTGGATTAGATTTTGTGAATTTCTCCTCTTTTTATGGGGATGGGGTGGGTATATAAATCTTACGACCAATATTGTTTAATGGACGATGGACGTATTATTAACACAGTTCGTTTTCACCATAATCAAAAGCCTCGAACTCCATCATCTGGTTTTATTGTGACAGGTTAGAATCTAAACCATTTCAGTAATCCTTAGATACTGTGGAAGCATTTAACAGTACACGGATATTTCAAGAGAGAATAAAGTTTTATGTAGACCTCAAGAAATAGATTGTCTGTTCAAACCATACTTAGCAATGGTAGCAAGTATTCAAATCAAGTTCAAACCATACTTAGCAATAGTAACAAGTATTCAAATCAAGTTCAAACCATACTTAGCAATAGTAGCAAGTATTCAAATCAAGTTCAAACCATACTTAGCAATAGTAGCAAGTATTCATATCAAGTTCAACTAAAGAATGATTCTTAGCAGTTGTAACATACAATAACGTATTAAAACAGAATGAGAATATGAATGACCTTTGTTTGAAGTTTATAGGAAGTAATCAATAAAAGTCTCATGTCCTTATACAAATATATTTCTGTCCATGATGAAGAGTAGTCTAGGATGCCTAGAACTGACTTGATCGTTTAATGAAAGGTGAGTCCTTACGTATGAAACAACTTGATGCAGTTCAGATTAACGTGTCTATGGAGTGGAGAAAACCGGTTTGTGCTGAGAAATTGGCAAGACGGAAATTTGCCTAATTCCAGAAGGAGGACAGTCTGAGTTCAAACTGGACACAAAAACTAAAAGAGTTTTATAGGTTTCTTATTCTTAGTGTGTGTGTGTGTGTGTGTGTGAGAGAGAGAGAGAGAGAGAGAGAGAGAGAGAGAGAGAGAGAGAGAGACTTCTGTACCTGATATGGGTTTCAGTATATTTGGGTATAGACAAGACAAGAAATCCACCATGTCGTCATATGTTTTGTCAGGAAGGGGTATCGTGTTTGCACCCTTCTCTCTGAAGTCAGACTCGAACATTCTTCTGAAGACAGGGGACATGAGGGCCAGCACCTCCTTCGATACGTGAAGGATCTTATCCCCCTCCACAATAAACGTGATGCTGGTCGTGATTCCGTCTGGGGCAGAGAACGGCCCTTTATCATCTCTTCCCAAGTTGCTTGGAGACTTCTCGGATTGGGGTCGCTTCACAAGTCTGATTACAGCACGTGATGACCTGTTTCCCGACATTATCTGAGTAGAATTTACACGTTAATCCTTTTAAACCCAATTTTCACCACCGACTTCCTTACTATGAAGTCACGTGTCTTTAAATCACTGATTTTCACAAGCTGTGCATTCCGGGTAGATCAGCGATCAATATGATCAAATAAATACACAATTCTATTGATCGTCTCTATTTAGGCTAAGTACTAAAGATTGTGTATTCGTTACACCGGATTTGTTCACCTATAGAATTGGAAGGCGGCAGCTCGCGGATCGTATATAATAATTAATCATTACCTCTACTGATTACGACTTCTGTGGGTGGAAGAATAGTCTCAACCGTGTGACGATGGTAAACACAGTATTATGGTGTATGGAAAATGTGTATGCTTTGGAATAAAGCAATATTGAATAAAGCACCTACCTCTGGCATTATTACATTGCGATTAGTCATGATAATTCCGATTCATTACCAGTCATCGATATAATTATTGTCAAAAATGGACAAAGTTTAGTAACATTCGTCGATAATTATTGTCACAAATAGACAAAGTTTTGGCTGTCTTACATCATCTGTTCCAAAGCAGCAATAGTTAATGTATTCAGTTTTATTGGTTTTAAAGTTCTTTTAAAGCAGAACAAGGGACGAGAAGTAAAACAACAGTGAAACGACAGCGACGGTCCGGATCTTTATCTGTCAGGAAGTTAAAGCCCTTGTGACGTGTCCTGTTTCTGTGTTTGTAAATATTGAAACTGCATTATATGATCAGAGATATCTCCGAATGACTTGTTGATGCCTGATTTATAATCGCATTTCCGATTACCCATCGCCAATGGCTTCATGCGGAACGTTTCGCATTTCTTATCTCTTACAACCTTTCTCTTTTATTTTGTAGATCTATTTCTGTTAATGTTTCATTGTTTCCTGTTCTTTTTTCTTGTTGCAGTAGTTGGCTCTGTTGTTGTTGTTACCTTATTGCTCGTTTTTGTTGCTGTTGCTGTTGCTTCCCTTGTCTCTGTTTACGAATTGGCTTTTCCAAATTAGTATTTATGTTGGTTTTGTTGCTGGGTTCAGGTTGGGTCTGTGCATTTTGTGGACATTTATGAGGAGTGTGTCCTGTTTTTCCACATCGGTTACATTTCCTCTTGTATATGCAACCTTTATACCAAGATTTTGTAATAAAGCCATGTAGAAAGAAGGCTCTTTTCACTTCCGTCAATTTGGTTTTCTCTATTTCTAATATTCGTATTCCATTGAAAATCGTGGTTAGAGGTATTTATGACATCACCTTTATTTTCAGCTTTTCCTCAAATTTTTCAACAGTAGCTTGTAGTGGTATTTCCAATGGGATGTCTGAAAGGTGTAGTTCAGCCGACTGTTTCTTTATTTTCTTCAATATAGGTTCTGGTTTTTTTTACTGTTACAGTCTCCCCTGTTATCATCATTTCTCCAAATGGTAATATAGGTTGATTCCCTTTGGGTCTTAGTATAAAACCTTTGTAGCCGTTTCGGTTGATGGAGTGAATCTTTGGTATGTATTCCGGATCTTTAATTTTTATTGCAATCATCACCAAACATAGGTTCGGTATTCTTTCCCTCGGTATATTTGATGTGTCTATCTCTTGTGTTCCTTCTTGGTATTCACATTGCAGGAAAGATCCTTCCTCTGTCTCTATTCGTTTGGTTTTGAAGTATTTCTCTTGTTCTGTCATTGCTTTTCCAACTCTTTGCATCGCCATTTTTTCTTGTGCAGTCCGTGCTTCTCGTGAGTTTTTTTCACTATTACTTTCCATTTTATAAATTCTCTTTCTTATTTGTATATTTTGTTTCTGCTTGTAGATTTTAGTCCGTGATTCTTAGTTCCATTCGTTGTGATAGTGTTCCATGTTCATTTAGTCTGCTTGGTCTTGGCCATTTTGAGATTTATTTAGCAATGACTTAACTTGTCCAACAGGAGTTTAAGAATGGCGCGGTTACAAAATAAAAGAGAAGATCACCAAGTACAAATAAGAGAGCAAGAAAATAAACAACAAGGGAAACAAAATCAACAAGTCCAAAGAACAACAGAGAGACTAACAGCAGAGATTCAACAAACACTTGGGCAAAGTCAACAACAACATGAAAAAAGAAAGGAAATAGAGCAACAAAGTAAAGAAGAAAGCAACCAGAAACAAACAAGAATACAAGAAAATTTAAAACGGATAGAAGAAACAGAGATACTAACAGCAGACAACAGAAACAAAAGAACAACAGCAACAGCCAGTCAACAACAGAAACAACAACAACAAAGTCAGAAAGACAATCAACAAACCCAAGCACAGGGGAAACCTAGTCAACAAGTAAAAGAAACAGAGATACTAACAGCAGTAACAACCAGTCAACAACAGAAACAACAGCAACAAAGTCAGAAATGCAATCAACAAACCCAAGCACAGGAAACCTATTCAACAAGTAGAAGAAACAGAGATACCAACAGCAGACAACAGCAACAAAAGAACAGCAACAACCAATCAACAACAGAAACAACAACAACAACAAAGTCAGAAATATAATCAACAAACCCAAGCACAGGAATCTAAAACCACAAAAACAACAACGTCAGGGAACCAAAGTCCTACAGTAGCAATAGTAACAGAAGAAGAAAGAGAGACAGAAAGGGCCAAAAGGAGAGAGAAACGGAGGAGAAAGAAAGTAGAAGAGAAAGAAAAAGAATCCAAAATGATGGAAGAATATTTCTGTCAATTGGAAGCAGACGAATGTCTAGACGATTTTGGATGGTTAAAAAAAAAAAAAAAAAAAAAAAAAAAAAAAAAAAAAAAAAAAAAACCCCTAACAGAATAAAGAACAATAAAATAAACCAATAAATAATATAGCACAATCACACAAATAGGGCAGGAGGGCCTCCCTAAATGGTCTGCAAAGATCAACCAGGGAGAGCACCCTCCACAAAAAAAAAAATAAAAAATAAATACATACACAACATATCTGAGTCAAAAGAACACAAAACAACCATTGTAGCCTTGCGTTTAAAAGTAGGCGCTATTTTCAAGGTTCAACTGTCACAATTAGCTCGTTAATTTGGGAAATTTCATTGCTGGCAGTAACCGATCCTATAACCTGAGAGATAATTTGAAATCACGGAGTTATCATGTTGGTGAGGAAACTCAAGAGTGTGATGTATTTTGCCAGTTTTTGGGACTAGATTGGCGGCTAAGCATACTGTTTCACTTTTACGATTTAAATATGTCAAAAAATGACTTTGTAATGTTGCTTCACCCAATGATTGAGACGACAAATCTGCAGATCATTATTATTTATTACTGCAGTAATCGATGCAAAACTCAGTTATCAACAACAGGGTCATGAGAGTATAAAATTGCACGCTTGTTAACCTCATTTCTCATTTAGGTTCTTTTTTCCTCTCGCATATCAAATTGAACAATTGTTCAGAGGTTGTTACATTTAATTCTTTCATTCCCAAAAAAGCTGGCAGTTATTTTATTTCAAAATGTTTTAAGGTACCTAATCAGTTTCATCTGATTTTTGTTTAAAGCTCTGAAGTACCATTCATTGGACATGTGTCATAGCCCTTTCAAAACTAAAATTTAAGAGCTCATTAAAGGATGATCTTGAATAACACTTACTGATATTTCTTAAACTTCGTAAGTGATTTTAGAACGTTGAACTAAAAATGAAATGCTTTTGCCAAAGAGGTAAATACTTGTTTTTTTTTCTGGTTACATAGTACATGTTACTGTAATCTATTTCAGTGGATGATACATGAATCACACCAGAAGCAGAGGAGGATGTAGAATTTTATTGAGGATTTTGTTTAGAAAAGGTGGTTCAGAGTAATTCAAATGGCAAACATTCTTGTTTTTCCACATAAAAGTTTATAATTTTGACAGATGAGAGATTGGAAAAAGGTATAAAGAGTTTCCTCACACAGATCCCATTCATATGCTCTTATTTTTGTCTGATTAAATATTATTAAATGATTTGATGACTATATTCTTTTCTTTCATTGTGACAGTAAGATCTCGTGCTAATTAATGTTCATCAAATATTAACATTTTCTTTTTAATATTTGATATTACTCACACTTTTCACACATCAAGAGGTAGAAAAATGGAGGTATGTGACCATGTATAGAATAACTTAATTAGTGCCATATCGGTTCTTCTGATGCAGCTAGCTAGGTCAGCTTTGTTTGCAAGCTTGCTCAAGCTTGTAATTGGCAAGCTTGTGCAAGCCTGTAATTGGTATTAGCTTGTGCAAGCTTGTAACTGGCAAGTTTGCGCAAGCTCATAATTGACAAGCTTGCACAACCTTGTAATTGGCAAGCTTGTGCGGTTTCAAATCTGAGCTTGCGCAAGGTTATATTGCAAGCTTGCT